>VDFB02042534.1:0-25822 GCA_007258455.2 Sequoia sempervirens
AACCACGGCCTTCTCGGTCCCCTTTAGTTTGTGATAGTACTAACAGGTCGATGAGGTGTCACAATTATCTTGTTAATGTTTAATCCCCACCCGTGGTTTATTACTTAGGTTATCACTGATTAATACAACTCTACATGGGTTACCCTGACAGCCCCTTTGTGCACTGGCCCCCACTAGAGCCACTCTCTCTAGACACTCAAGCATAAAAATATCCAACTCAATAGGTTTGCACCACAAGAGATACTAATCCAATTAAATAGTTCCTTCGCAAGGCAAAGCCATCTCACCAAAGTTATAAGACTCATCCACAAAACAGTACCATCCAAAAGTAAACTAAAAACACAACCATGATCCAAACCTAGACCAAGCATCAAAACATGAGATGACAACTACATATCAAAATCCCCACCTCTGGAAGTCCTTAAAAATAACTTAAGCTCCTACGAAAGATACAATAAATCTAGGGTTTCCCCGTGACATAAACCCAAAAAGGAGAGAATAAAATTAAATAAAATGAATAACTTCGAGAGTAACCGACACATCAACAATGCCATAAAACAATTTACAATGAACAACAAATCTCATCAAATGAATAGATCAACAACTCAAGAATATTCGATTAAATTCAAAGCACAATTTATTTCTACTTCACACAATAACACTATAATGTTGCACTACTCAATTTAATTATAATCACATAGCTTCACAGTTTTTCCTCAAATAACTATAATATTACCACTTGAAAAATTATCAACCTAGTTCTTGCCCATAAAATAAAAAGCTATCCAATATATATATATATATATATATATATACATACATATTTATACATATACATGTGTATATATGCCTATTAAACATATATACATATATACATAAATAAAAATAATATATATAGATTAAAATCCATTATGAAAATAATCTTAATTCCACACACACACGGATATATTTTAAATTATTAAAAATATATTAAGAGTAAAGCATTTTTATAAAAATCATTTTACCAAAAATATATTACAAAATTCATTAAATATCATTTAGAAAATTATTAAATATATTATTTAATTATATAAAATTATATTATCAATCATATTCGAATTAAATAAAACTAAAATTATAAAACTATTTTATAAGACAAATTCGAGACTAAGTCTTATTGGAATAATATAAAAAAAAACAAATTTAAGGCTCAATAAATATATATATATATATATATAAATAAAAGTCAATTCATAACTAAAAGCATTTAAAGAAATCAAAATGTAAAATTATATCATACAACAAAAATTTGAATTAAAACCATATGAAATCATACAACAAAAGTCGAGATTAAAAATCAAAGGATCATTTAATGTACGGTACATGGTCGGGCGTAGTGTGCATATGAATGCTAGCTACCTGATTACGGACTTCATGCGGCCTTGGTTGTTGTCGCGCTGACCGATGGTGAACATCTGACCATTATGAGAACTTTATTAGGTGAATGCGACTACCCACCCAATCACAAACAAATAGAATTAAATTTTTTAAATCTATGCCTATAAAATCGTCAACCAAAACAGCATACATGTTACATTTAAAATACTGTTTTATTAATTCCCAATCATACAAAATCCGCGAGAGAAAGGCTATTAAAAATAACACTCAAATTAAATATATAAAGATATTTTATTCATTATCCTTACATACGAAATATGCACTATAAGTGAATAAATTTATTTATTTTTTACAAAAAATGAAATCACACAGACAACCAATATTTATCTGTATATATATATATTTAATTAACACAACCAGAATTATATTATATATATATATAATAAGAGATTATGAACAATAAAATAAATAAATATATTTTCAAAAGATCCAATATAAATCTAGGCATGCAAAAATATTCATCACAATAACAATATGATTTTCTTTTCAATAAATTCATAATTAAATTATATTGAAGAGTTTAGAACAAGGTTTTCACTACAGAGAAATTCAAACATTTATAATAGACATATCCCAATCACAAGAAACTCTTTTTAAAACACAAGGAAAAATTAATCTTCCAACATGGCAGACAAGAATTTATTACAAAAGAATAAATCAAAAGAGAAATAATGAACTTGAAAGGAACCTAGAATCCTTCGTTCAATGAAGAACCCTTTCTGAATCCTCTTCTAGACTTCCTGCCTTCAGCTCTTTTCTCGATCTTCGGCCTTCAACGTTCTTCTGAATCTATCTTTTTCTTTCAAAGCCACAACAATTTTTCCCCGCAAACACAAAACCAAACCTATCTTTCTTTTATTTATTTATTTATTTATTTTTCAGATCCAAAACAATAGAGCAAACTTCTGTGTGTGAATAATTCTCTCATAAAAATAATAAATCAAAATAAAGATTCAATAAAGCTCTTCTGCTTTCTTTTCTCAAAAGTCCCCTCTTCTTATTGGTCCTTTTCCCAGCTTTTAAAAGCACAACTTATCTATAATTTTAATTAAAATAATTTATTTAATCAAGATATTATCCTCACATGATTTTCTAATCTAATATTAATAAAAAGATAATATCTAATTATTCTCAACAATATTAATTTAATTTAATTTCTTAGAGTGCAATTAATTAAATACTTTTTATTTATAAAATATTTAAATTTAACATTTACCAACTCACAATTAGATCAAATAACTATGCAACATTAATTAATTATCTTATAAAATAAGATTAATTAATTAAGCCTAAGCTCCTCATCTAGATACTTCAACGGTCAGACTACACAATCAAGAAGACAAAAATTCGGTCATAACCTGCTTGACTCACAAGAAGACGATGGACTTGGGACAGGGATACTTCCAAATCAACTCCCTTTTTCAACATTTTACCCGTTGGGTTAAATTAATGCTCGCCCTGTCCTGCCGAAGCAGGTGGAATCAAGACTTATTCCTGCCCGATCACATCCAAATAAGCGTCAAGTAGCACATGTATATATATAATCAAACATCCTATCGTGAGAAGGAATTGCAGTGTAGTAGGGCACTCGTGAACGAGTGATGCTACACTGTCCTCTCACCTACTCTATTCTAACAATTACAATATCAATAACGAACTAATATTTCTAACCAATTTGATCATAAGATAACATGATTACTTAACTACTACATCATAACTAATTATTAAACCATTGCATTATAAAATAATACTGAATCCAAATAACATGATCACCATAGAATCATCACATTGACATATAAAACATTAATGAAAAACTATTTGAATAAACAATAATCCAATCAACACACAGAGTATCATAAATCATACTAATAATGTCACATGCAACAATTAACTAAACTACGCATCCGCACACACCAAGTCGGTGAATGAATCACCAACACAAAACAGTATCATGCTAACACAATAAGAGAACCCTATAGTAGCAACAGACGTAAACATGGGGTATTAAGACTTCCTATTTCGGAATGGAGTCATTTATACTAACATTTTGAAAATACAACCTTCACAATTTCAAATGATACAAGAAGAAATCTGGAAAATGATTAGCCATTCTAGAGATGTATCAATAAAATATGCTCTTTCAAAATTCAAAAACCTACATAATGGAATTGCCGAAAGTGAAGAGAAATATAAAAGAAGAACATTGCATATTATATATAATAATATTGTTCCCTGAGATAACATTCTATAATAGTGGTAACATAAATTGACAGATGATTTTGAATTAAAGATGGTGTTTGATTGAAAATTAAAACTCTTAATATTGTTCAGAAGAATGCAAATACACCACTTTGCTGGACATGCATACAAAATCAGAAAAATGTAGGAACACAGAGAAAAGGAAGCATAGATAGAAACAAGCATTAAAACATAGGAGAACTTGGTAAAACTCAATTGCTGGAAACAACAGGCATGTCCATCAGATTTATAGGAAAATACATATTAAATGCGAGTTTCATTGTAGCTCATAGAGTTACCTGGATATTTATGATGGATGGTTGGAACGGGACCCCTCGTGAATAAACTAGGAGGCAAGAAGGTTCTAGAATTTGGCTGGATGTGACTTGGTCGGCTTGGACGGTCTATGGACGCTGTAGTATGGACAGCTGACGCAAGTACCCTACTGATCTGCCGAAAGAAATTCATACATAATTAATTTACTCTATCCAACATAACATTCAGGTTAAGTATTTTCTTAAAAACTGTTTGATCGATCAAGAGGTCGCAGCTTGTTAAAGAGATTGAAGGTGACTGGAACTATATTTTCTGTGATGTGAGGAAAAACCAACATCTAATTTAAAGAACTTAATCATGACCAGGAGTAGAACAAGCAGCTAGGATAAAAATATAAGTATGATCAAAACATAGTCTATCTTCCCAAGGAAACAGTCTGAATTTTCCTTTTAATCCTCTATGTCTAGCTGTATCTTTCTCCTCCGTTTTCTTCTTTATACCATTTTTCATTTTCTAATTATTCTTCTTTTTTCATTTCTATTTCTTTTTCTACAAAAATAGGGATATGCAATTTATTTAAAGCTTATAAATATTTTCTCAATTCTCAAAGGTCTATTTAAATAATTCAAATTAATTAATTTTACAATAATAAAATTTCCTAATGCATTTAAATTAGCCCTTTTTTTCCGCCTTCATTATCAACATGGAATTAAAATATCTTTTGCTAACCTAATTCTTTTGAACCAATTTAATCTTTTCAAATAACATTATAACACTAATCTCATGGATTAAAGCCCATTCAATAATCCATCAATATGTTTCTTAGAAACTGCTTTATAATTAAATAATTTTTAAAATAATTCTTCTTTATTTCCCAACCCGATATGTCTTCAAAATACATTCAAGCTAGAATTCTTCCCTTTATTTCCTAATTTTTCTTGATTTTGAAAATGTATTAAAGCAGTATGAGCACACAAATATTTAACCTTCTAAATGCAAATGATCATTAATTTCACCAAGTATTTAATTTTAAAGAAATCATCTTAATGGTAGATGTTAATTTTGATAAATATTTACATTTATTTATTTATTTGCAGTATCCATAATATTATTTATTTACCAAAAGATTACATAATTATCCGTTTCCGGAACTTAATTATTTTTGATTATCATAATAGAATTACATCCAAAATATAAGTTTACTTGATAAACATTAATTTAGAAAATAACTCTGAAATAAATTAGATTTTAGGTGAGGGGTTGTGACAACACCCAAAATTAACATAGGAATTGATTGCATATATATATGAAAAGGCCTAGTGAAAGGATAAACATATTGGAGATAAAATTAGTTTGGTGGCTATTAAGTGTTATTCTTTGTAATATCATTTTTTATATGTTTGATTTATTTGTTTAAAGTTCCTATGAATTTTTAAATCTGACCTAAATTTTATGCTTACCCCTTCATTTGGATATTTGGATCGGCACTATTTTCTTGGTAATGTTTGAGTATGCTTATGATGTGACTGTGAACTTAGTGATTGTTTGATCATGAACTGTTTGGTGATGCGCATGATATATCATGATGCAACGATTGTGTCTGAACATGCTTTGACTTTGGAACTTAATTTCTTGTGATCGTGACTATTAAAAGATGTGGAAGCTATATGTTGATGTGATGTTCTTTTATTCCGATGTTATCCTTATGACATGATTTGGAGTAATTTAGAATATATTTGATTTAATGATGCTTTATGCTATTGAGCATATCTCTGATGTTAGATGCGCCAGTTAATGATATTGTATTGGTGAAAGGGAAGGATTGTATCACTCGCTTGCGAGCGCCCTACAATTCCGAGATTCCCTCTTCACGGTGTGTTTGGTCATAACATACATATATATTTTGCATGTTCGACATGTTCTTTGTGGCAGGTTGGCAAGTACATGACATCGACTCCACCTGGCTTCACGGGTCTGAGCATGTCCATTTACCAACGGTAATTGATTGGGAGATAGTAGCTAGGTTTTCCGAGCCAAGTCTTCACCCTAGTCATAGCGTGTTATTAGGTTGTCGTCGGGGTCAGTTGTTTTAACTTGGTCAGTTTCCCCTTGAGTGTTTATTTAATTTCCAGCTTAAAGTTTATTAAATGACTTGTGTAGTTTAACTAATGATTAAATGCGTTTAGTTGCAATGTTGAAATGTGATTTATTTTATTGATTTATTTGATGAAATTAATAAAATAATGATTGGGTTATTGATTGATTTGATTAATTAATAAACTAGATTTAGTTTATTAATTAATTAGATTAATAGTGATATATTAAACGAAATAGTAATTTTGGCGTTATTGTATATCTAAATTCAATTGAAATTGAAAATGGAAGTCGTTTTGGATATTTAGGATTTAATTAAAATCTTGTCTGAATAGTTACGATTAAATTAAAATAAATAATTAAATGACAATATGTTTTAATTCCATTTTTGAAAAATATTGTTGAGGAAATTATTTATTGGTAATTTTGAAATGCTTATGTTTTATGAGAAATTTGGAAAATGCATAAGAATGAATTAAGAATTCGAAATTGGGTTTTGAATTTAAAATTAGGAATGGGCTTTTGAATTTAAAAATTCGAAATTGGATTGTGAATTAAAAATTAGAAAAATCCCCATGTTTTTAAATTATATTTTGTGAGTGGGAATTTTAGGGTTTTCTTTGACCAAATTGAAAAAAAACCTATTTTGGAGGAAAGGAGCTCTCATTAATTTTTAAGCTTGCAATTTGGGGAAAATTGGGGGGCTATGGTTTTGCTTTGGAATTTTGAAGGAGATGGAGGTTTTGTTGGAGTTGGATTCAAGGGAAGGATTGGAGAACACCATGGTTGAAGGTTTCAAATTTGTGGAGGAAAATCAGGGTCTCCTTTAATCTTGCTTGTTTATTTTGAAATAGATTAAACCCTCTTCATGCTTTTTAGAGATCTTTGAAATGTAGATGAATCCAATGAAACCCATGTGTATTTCTTTGAAAACTTGTAAAATGATTGAGATGAGGAAATGAAGATCAAACCCAGAATCAATTAATGAAAAAATTGTTTTAAATCTTTCCTCTTAGCCCTTTTCATATAAAAATTTACCCCGGATGGAATTTGTGAAATGATATATATGTTTTGCATATAAAATATATGAAGTGGAAAATTTCCTTTCAAAAATAAATAAATAAATAGAATTTTGTAGAGAGAAATTCATTACGGTTTTACGAGAAGAGGGTTTGTTTTGTTTTACAAAATGAAATGAGTAAAAAAAAAAAATTTAATTAAAATTTAAAAATATTGTGGAAACGCCCTGATACCCTTCCTGTAATGGGAGTTGTTAGTACGTGTAGAAAGCTCCCCCCATGGTGGTGGGGGCTGGAAGGCGGCCACCCGGCGAGAACCGCGCCCTATGTGTGGTTAGCGTGGCGGCCACCCTTGGCGCATCCTTGTTGGGGTTGTGGCGGCCAAAGGCCCAATGGCCTTTATTTGTTATAAAACAAATTTTGTTTTATTAAAATTCTTAGTTTTTATTAAATTTCATTTTTATATTATATATTTATTATAATATATATAATATATATATTATTTTAAATTATATATATTATATATTATTATAATATATATATTATATTAATTAAAATTTTGATTTTATATATAGATATAAATATATATTTAATATAGATGTTTAAAATATAATATATATATATATATATATAATGTGGATATATATTATATTTAATGTTTTCTCGTCTTCGCTGTAAATAGTAAAATGGAATTCTATTTTGGAGGTTTTTTAAAATGGAAATATAAAGATGGACATTTAAATTTAAAGTTTAAATAGTTTATTTTATGCAAATAAAATATTGGCATATTAATATAATGTTAAATGTTAAATTGGAAATTTTAATTGGAGATTTTTAAATAGAGACATTTAAAGAATAATTGTACATTTAAGATTGGTTCTATTTAAATATAATTTATTTAAGGGGTTTATTTTATCATCAAGTTGAAATAAACGAGGATCTTGTAATTAATCGAAGTTATTTAAATCTTGTTTTAATCAGGAAATCTTCAAAAATAAAAATAACGTTTTAGGAGGCACATGTTTAAATGATGTTTAATCTTTAAAATAGGAACTTGTAATGTTCATCCCATTTGTATAGACAAAATGAAATTGTTGTATGATCCAACATTTTAATTAAAATATGGATATTGATTAATTATCCTATGTTGAAATATGGATTAAATGATTTAACTTAAATGTTATTGATTAAAATATCTTGATCTTGAATATAATAGTGAAACTTAGAAATAAATATTAATTTATTTAATCTTTATGTCTATTTATCAAACGATCTAAGTATGGAAGACAATTGAGAAACTTAGAGATAATGAATGACTTAGTTCAATCAAGTGGATTCTGATCTTTAATTATGGAACATAATTGGAGAGCTTAGGATTAACGAATGATTTATTTTAAATCAAAGGACTTTATTTGTCAAATGTTGATTTATTGATAATTTGACTCTGATTAATTATAGATTGATCAAGTAGAGTTGTATTATTGGTTTAAATTCTTTAATGTCGGCAAGAGGATTTATGTATATACTATTTAGTATAATTGATTGAAATATGTTTGTGTTCAAGGAGAGATGAGTTTTAGTTGATTTACTTAATGCGGAGTTGAGATTAAGATTGAGTTGTATTATAGAAGTAACGAATGATTTCATGAATCATATGAGATTGGGTTGTTTGACTTATTGATATAAGAGTAATTTATTTAATCCAGATGTTTTATAAATCAAGTGGATTTACTTACAGTATATGATTGTGAAACATAGAGTGATTGATTGGTTTAATTCTAGTTCGATGATGTTATTTATTAAAATGTCTTGATTTTGGAATATGGTTGTGAAATTTAGAGTATGTGATTGGTTCTTTGCATATTTCTATGTCGTGAAAAGAAATGGGTTCGATTGATTGGATAAATGCAAGTCGTGTAAACTATGTTTAACTGGATTTAGGAAATCTGAACATTAGCGCATTTGGTTGCTCGAAATGCTTTTAGTGTTTATATGTACTTTCTCAATGTTGGGAGAATAGAGTAAATGTTGAAGTCTTCTAGATAGGAGTTCATGTATTGGTATGAGATTGTGGTACGTGAGTCAATTTTGTTGTGTCATGGGAAAATGTGCATAGTTACACCATGTTGTTTCACCCAATTTTCACGAACGGGAATGGTATGTGTCTCCTTTGGATTAGGAGAGGGTTATGTAATTTGTGCCTCCTTTGGATGGAGTGGTATTTTGTATTTTGTTTTCCTCTAGTGTATGGAGTGGATTATGTGACCTTGTTTCCTCCAATGTTTGGAGAGGGTCTTTGTAGTACCCCTCGTTTATGCTTATAACCGGCCGTTGTGTTTTCTAACTGTTAGAATATGATACTTTGTTTAGATATTTTCATCGCTGGTTTTGAGCGATAGTGGATTTATTCTGTGACATGATGATACATTGTTTTTTGGTGATTACTGATTTTAGACATGCTTTGAGATAGCGTAGATGTTTACTTTCAGTTGTTTATTGCTATGAAATGTTTGATGGACTAACAGCTATTTATTTCGTCAGTTTGTTGTGACATGTATTGGTGTGGAGAATGGAATCGCATCACTCGCTTGTGAGTGCCCTGTGATATCCGTGATTTTCTCCGCACGGTGTGTCTGTTTAATGCTTTATTTATATATATATATGTATGCTCGTTATTTGCTTGGTTGCAGGAAATTGCAAGTACATGACACCGACTCCACCTGGATACTCAGGTCTGAGCGTGTCAAGACTCAACAGAAATGTTGATCGGGAGATAGTAGTTTGGTTCACCCTAGTCTAGTCTTTAATCCTGATCTTAGTACATCGTCTGTTTTTAGTTTGAGTCATAGGTTGTATTGTCATTTTCTGTTTGGATAAATTATTTGAAAGGTAAATTTGGTTAATTTTAATGACAGTTTATTGTGCTTTAAATTATTGTTATTTAAATTAATTCTTAAATATTGAAAGAAATTAGTTATATGTTATTTAATTAATTAGTTAGCTTATTTGGTTAAATGGTTTGATCTTAAAGGATTAAACTCATTTAATTAAATAAATTAATTAATTCATTAAATCAAAATTATTGTGTAAATAGCTTATTTGAAAATTAAATATTATTTGAGGAAATGGCTTTTGAATTATAAATTTAAATAAAAATAAAAATAAATGCATGCATTTGGAAATTGTAAATTTAAATTAAATAAATTAAATTTCATGCAAATTGAAAATTGGAAGATTGCCGAGAAGTGGTGGGAAGATATTTTGCAACCACTTCTCGACATGTGTGTGAGTGCAATAATTGTTTATGGTTGTTGAAAATTGTTTACGGAGTTTATTGTGGATCTGGGATTGCACAGAGGTTATTGAATTTTCCTCATGGGAAAAATTATCAGAGCTTTTGCAAAACTACGTAGTGCCCTCCATTTTGCGTGTCGTTGATGTCAAGTAAGTTGTTGTTGGTAATGTCATGATGATGTGGTGATTTTATTATTTAATTTAATTTTAAGGTTATGAGATAACACTAATAATATGCTTTGATTTGATTAATAAAGTTAATTTAATTATAAGGTTACTTGTTAATTTGGAATTAAATAAAGAATTAGATTCAATAATAAACGTTAATTTAATTATCTTTGGGAGTTAGTTATTTAAAGTAATCGGATTAGATGAGGAAAGGTAATTATCATTTAATGATTAAATTTGATTAATAAATTTAAAAGTGATATTATTAGATAAATTGATTTAAATTGTTAAATTGAAGTTAATAATAATTATGAACAAAATAATCTTGAAAAGATAATTATTATAATAAGAAATTTAAATAGTTAAGGAGATAGGAAGCTGAAGTGTTTTAAAACAAGAAAAGAAACTACACCTAGAGAACATTGGAAGTCGAAGAGAATTGGAGAATATGAAGAAAATAAATAATAAATATATCTAGCTTTTGGAAGATGGAGGAGGGGGGGTGGAAATCCCAAAAGGAGATTTCGTCGGAAGATGAAGGAAAAAACCAACTACCCTGATCAAGAAAGGAAGGGAGGCATGAAAGGAGGAGGTAGGAAGGACGACAATCAGGGATACTAGATTGAGAAGATCTCGTACAGACAAGAACCCAGTTCGTGAGGATCGTAGAAGAAGACACGGGAAAATTGGGAAAAACGTGCAAGGTATGCTCTGCTTTATATCCTCCATAGAAAACAAAGTGTTCATGCGAGTTTCTGTATATTCAACACTGTTGCAATGTTAAATATTTAATTTGATGCTGGCTTATTATTCCATACACCAACCTCTACTTTGAGAATGATAGCATATTATAAATCCATTTGTAGATAGTAGAGAATTCTCAGTTAGAAATTAGTTGTATGCTTTCACCTATTTCCACAGCTGTGAACTGAATTGCAAATGATGTGTATTTTTCATTTTGAGTCATCGCCCATTTGTTGAGTTCGCTATTCAGATGTCATGGTTGGTATTTGACTTGAATAGGTAATAAATTGATAGATATTCTCCTCGCTCGGTAATCACCAAATATTTCATGGATGTTCTCAAAAGAACATATAAATTGTATGTCGAATTTATCAGCTCTGATAGTTGTACCTGAGGCCATGTTTGTCAAACCGAGTATAATCACATAACTTTTCTCTTTGGTGGTAGAAAAATGATTCCTTGTTCTAGAAATACCCTACTATCCTTATCCTCATTTGCCAAGCCAATTTCTCAGTCTCTGTTGTCCTCATCCATTCAATCTTCATGACTGTATGCGCCTGAAACACTGGAAAATCTTGGGATGTTGGGATGAAATGTCACTTGCAAACCCCAGAGAACACACATAATGCAAATAATTTTTTTTTTTTAAAGTAATAAAAGTAAACATGCCATAACATTAAACCATAACCACATAACATATTACATAGCACTAATACACTTGGTTCTCTGGGGCACGCGAGGTTACATCGCAATCAACTAAACGAAAATAAAGATTACAATTTACAACATAACCATTTACTTTATAATAACCATAAATAATGATACATCCAATAACCGTGATGCGAGAACAATAAACATTACATAATACATCCATGATAAACCTCTTAATAGAGTTACAAATGATCCTAACTATTACAACATTGTTTTAATGTTACATTACAATTTATGATAATTAAATTACATTGAGTTTCCCAACATGGGGATTGATACAAGAATAATGAAACATGAAGTACAACTGATCACTAGTAGTACAACTCCACTGCGGAAATGCTGAGAAGACAAGACGCTGATGGGGAACCCAATGGGTGCGGAGCACGTTCCACCCAACCATGTGAATTACAAGTAACTCACCCCCCGTGCTCAGAGGTGACGAGGAAGTGAACCCGACCATGAATGTCAAACCGACTCAACCACATTATGATACAAATCAAGTACAACTCAAAGCATACGATGAACAACCAATAATGTTCACAGATCACATGACAGGTTAGAACCAAGAAACTCATCACAATAACATGAAGTACTATCAATTAACAATCATTAAAAAAATTCACAAGAATTCAAAGAAACATCATAAAGAGATAACATCCAGAGGCAACAACAACGAAACAACAAGGGTGTCAAGTGGAGAGTGTCATCACATAGCTTTCATGGGATCCCCTGGCACTTCCTCCCACTGAGGCGCCGGCACCCATCTATGGATTCCCTAACCCTCAAAAATAACATAAAAATACAATATCCAGAAGCAACTACAACCAAGCACAAGGGTGTCAAGTGGAGAGTGTCATCACATAGCTTTCATGGGATTCTCCTGGCACTTCCTCCAACTGAGGCACCGGCACCCATCTATGGATCTCCTGGCCCTTCCTCCTAACTGAGGCGCCGGCACCATAGGGTAGCTAATGCGGAGCCGATAATCTCTCATGAAGATGAGACTATGACTTTGCCAACCACAACCTTCTCAGTCTATCACTAGTCTATGGAAGCCCTAGTGCATAGCCGAGGAATCCAACGTTTTATTATCTTGTGTTTTTTTTAAACTACCCAACCCCCTAAATTCTATTGTTTAGGTTATCACTTGTTTAACTACTCTTTCGTGGGTTATCCTGAGCCCTTCCTCATCCTGAGGCGCCGGCGCCCATGAAGAGCCACTCTCCCTATGACCCCTAACATGTCTCAAAACTAGGCAAGGGTTGAACTAAAACATAAAGAACATAATACCAAAACAAGAACCATGTGAGGCATTAACCCTCTCGCATCACTCATAACCAAAAGATCTTACAAACCGTTCAACCCTTCCTAACATAAACCATCAAGTATCAATTTCCAAAAGTATAAACAAGATGAAGAGAACATTACAATTTAGCAAACCTCTAGAACAAGGGTATTCGATAAATAACAACTGAATGCACAATTACACAAGGTTCCCACACCGCTACCAAAATGAAGGAAAACTATAACCAAGATGCACAAGATAGACCGACAATCCATAGGGTTTCACAAATTAACAACAAAATAATCCACATTTCATCACGACAACAATCCACTTTCATCTATTACTTACATTTAGTTTCCACAACCAAATTTACCATAAATATTTTATAATAAAATAATTTTACCCTATTATTTAATTTTATTCCAAATAATTCATACAACCTAATATTCCTTTTAAAATAAAGTAAAATAAATAATTATAATAGAATAAAGCAATATATATATATATATATATATATATATTAAAATATCTAAACCTATATATAGCCACACTGAATAAATATAATAACAATCTATAATGATTCCCACATTGGCAACACTAAATGATAACCATTTCGGACAAGAACTCAAAATGCATTTAAAAGGACTACAAACCATTAACAAAAAGATTATTAAGTCCTAATCACAAAATATAACGAAATGCAGTTTTCTCGATAAAAATTCTACAACAACCGATCATGGCAAATTCTAGTTTAAATTATTTGTTCAACCAATAAAATAATATCCTATATTATATAACAACACTATTTAACCTTTTTAAAATATAATACAAAATTTACATCTTAAATTATAATTATATTAACTAAATAATTATAAATTTCATTTTAAATAAATTAAATTATTTAATATTTAATAAAATAAATATATATATACCTACACAAATATATATATATATATTATTACCTAAATATGTATATAACTAAAATATATTTATAACCAACTAAAACAAATATATATATATATTATTAACTATATATATATATATAAGATTTTAAGGAGGCAATTTTTACAAAAAAACATTAAAAAAACACCATCAAAAGCAGTCATCACAAAGGGATCGCGACATCAGTCAGGACCGGCTGCGGCACGGGTACCATCTGATCATCGCTTCACTAATGATCGGGTGGCTGTCAAGGCTGGGGAGAGGGGAGGCACGGCCTCCCTACCGCCCTTCCCCACCTCGAATATAATACTCTCAAATAAAATTCTTTGTTTAAACTTCTCTTTCTTCAATTTCTCGACTCATGTAAAATGTTATTATTCTTTTTTTTATTATTCATTTCGATGCATAGCTTGAAACACCTAAAAATCATAAATTTAAATTCAATGATATATATATATATATATCTAATAAAAATATATATATATATATATAAATATATATATACATATATAAATATATATATATGTATATTTATATATTTAATTAAAAAGAGTTACACAACCACAAAGAACACAACTTTCTGTGTAAATACTGAATAGCATATATTTACTATATATATATATATATAATAGATTATCAACATAATATTTCAAAACCATTAAAATAAAGAGGTTGATCATTTTCCCACAGTAAATTAATAGAGAGAAATTGGGCATTTTCAACAGAATTCGACTGAATTATCTTTCTGTTTGCTTACAATAAAACAAAATGATTTCGAATTTAAAAAGAAACTTTCATATAAAGAAAACCTAATGATTTTTTTATTTTTTTATTTTACAAACTAAATCATTTAAATCTAATTTTCTGAACATTTCTTTTACAAACAAGGATTGATTTAAATCACGTTTCTATTCTTTTTGCAGATTCAAAAACAATTAAGAGGAAAGAGGGTGGAACCTGTAGTCCTACGTTCTCGAGAACCTGATGAAGCTAGCTTGATCCCGATGGCCTCTACGAAGTGCTTCTCGTTCCTGCTTCAAAATCTCCTCTCCAAGATTTCGTGCTCGAACTCGAATCTGATTCTTTGTTTAGAAGACTCCAGAAAAATACCAACACAAGATTCCAAAACCCTTTCTAAAACTCTCTTCTAAAATATAGCAAGCAAAAGGTTGAAATATCTTTCCTCAACTCAGAAAACTCAACAGTACAGGACCATTAACTTGCACAACTTCTGTCTCAATAATCCTCCCTTTGTGCAAAAACTACCCAGAAATTCTTAATTCCCATAAAAGATATTGAGAATTTCTTCTAAAAACACTAAAAGTAAAAAATAAAAGAAAAATAATTCTTTAAAAGCCAGCTTTTTCCTTGATCTCTCTTCCTATTGGCTCACACAGTCTTTTTATTCTTTTCTTTGTTTTATTGCTTTTATTTCCTGTTTTGCAACTTTTCTTGCACCTCACATTACATATTTATTTTAAATAAATTATTCTCATAATTATCCACCACCAAATTAATGATAACAATAATTAAGTCACATTCACTATTTAATTATTATTTAATTGCAATATATGATTTTCCAAAAATAATTAAATCATTTAAATATTTAAATACCATTTAATCCAACATTAAAATAAATAATTTATTTCAATCATTAAGATAAATCATAACTATAAATGTCCTCATAAATAAAAAAATAAGACAAAATACATAACACAACACACAATGACGACAATTACACAAAATCAACTATACCAAACAAATGAGACGACCTGACATCATGGAACGGAAGGACTTCATCGTCACCTCTGTATCAACATTTATCCGTTGGGTTATTTGGTGCTCGGCCTGTCCTGCCGAAGCAGGTGGAATCGAGACTTGTACCTGCAATCCTGCATACAAACGAAGTTGTGTACATGTGCATATATACATATATATCAAAGCATTAAATCAAAATACTGCATTGTGAGAAGGAATCGCAACATAACAGGGCACTCGCGAACGAGTGATGTTATATTGTCCTTCGTCACACCTATTCTAACAATTGTAACATAATCAATGAATTACATTTCTAACTAACAATCACCTCATAACATATTAAATTAAATCACTGCATCATAATATAATTCTAAAAATCAACTAACATAACCAACCATAATATCATATGAAATAATCATGTCCATAACGAAATAATAGCATCATCTAACGTCTAACTAACCAAATCAAACAATACCATCATAGTTACAAGTAGCAAACAAACGCATATAAAAATAATAAATCCAACCAGTAAGAGGAGGGGTATTACATGAAACCTCAGTACTTCATTAATTCTCCTTCTCTTAAGTCAATGATTGCACCTCACCTTTTCTTCTTCCCTTATGTCTTGTGGGTAACATTTGAGATTGGATAATAATGCAAGTAGATGGCGATATTTCCAAATTCCAATATTCACTTTCTTTTATGCTCGGCATCCTGTCGAGTTACAACATTTAGAGTAGAGGCATTGTGCAGAATTAAATAGTCTCCCAAAACCATTGGCGACCCATCTCAGCTGCAATGTTTAGACTTGCAAAGGAGGAGTAAATTAAATAATCTCACTGGTTTTATTGATAACTTGTCAGTGGCGTATTTGAACATGATAGGGTGTATAGATTTAAAATAATCCCTCTGATTCCATTGTTAATCTAACGCAGCTGCTGCACTTGAGCATAATAGGAAGTTTAAAGATTTAAATAACCCCATTAATACCACTGGCAATCCATCACAGTTGCAGCACTTGAAAGTAAAATATTTTCAAGGTTCTAACATGACAGAGAGAATGGGCAGAGTTTAATTTCCAGATTTCAAACTTGAGTGCATCTCTGGAACTCGCCACCAAACTGAAATGTATTAAACTCAAAAGAGGAAAAAGTTGTACATTAATTCTATCATTTAGCGGTCAACCTAATTAAGGATGCTCTATTGGATAGATGAATATATATACACGTATGTAAATATATATGTTTGTACATATTGGTGAATAATTAGTTATTTGAGAATATAGATTTTATAAATAAGGAAGTTAGATAATTCTTTTTTTTTATGTTTGAACAATGAGAATTCTAATTTGATTACCATTAATGACTTAGAAGTAAAATTAGTTTCACTTTATGTATTCAATGGATGTATTGTCGAATTTGTGGCTATAATTTGTATGATGAGTTAAATGCCAGTTAATGTGATTATTTGTGTCTATGGCTGGTTTTGAAGATAAGTGAATTTAAGGAATAGGGAAGCAATTTTGGAGTTAATATTGTTAATGTATATACTTATGAATGTATGGGACTAATAAAGTAAATAAGACTATATTTAGGTTGAAAATGGTTACTTAAATAAAGATAAACAAAGTGAAGTTTCCTTGACACTGAAAATTGAATGAAGGTTATTTCCATTATTAAGTGATTAGCAAATTGTCTAAGAAGATTAAGAAATTTAGGATATTATTATTATTACCACAATTATTATGGATTATTCTTTGTTAATGTGTAGGTGAATATTGTTATTTTATAACCTTTAGAGTGGAATGGTAAGATTAGTGTGTAAGCTAAATAACTAGGAATTATATTAAAATTGTCTCAAATATTATTATTTGAGGGAAATAATCTTTTAATTTAATTATGGGATTAATGATAAGGAATATTATGAAATGTTAAAATATGCCTTGAGATAATTGCGATATGTGATTATAGAGTTCCTTTATTAATTCTTATTAAACGAATGGATAAATTGTATTTGAAATGGTCATTGTTCATTTAAGGGTAATTTGGTGTATCCTATTTGTGGTGCCCTCTTTGGAATTTCCTTGGCTTCGGAAGTGATTTCATTCCGTCGGGTTCGTGTTGATTTATGTGTGATTTGACAAATTCTTTCGTTATGACTTTTCTTGAGTTGACATGAGTTAGGGATCTTCTTTAAGTTAAATTGTGTTGCTATTCGTTTAACTTTACGTAGTGTATCCTTGGTTTGTTTTGAGTTGTGGGGGTCTTATTAATTGATACTAATGCGATGCTTGGTTGTGATAAGTTTATGCTTCTTATTGAATGCAGTCTTCCCACTTTTACTATTTTGGTGAAACATTAAATTATATTGTTGTCATGTTTGTTGATTTTGTCAAAGGTCATTTGTTTACCAACTGTACGGGTATCTTGTGAGGAGGAAATTGAGGTCTCCCTTGGATGCCTGGTTGCATGCTTTTACCTCTGTTGTTGAAGGATTGTTTTTGGATGATTCGTGTTGGTGTGAATGCCTTTGGAGATTAATTTTGATTCAAGGAATCCTTTGTCATTTAATTTGTGTTGCAATGTATTTGGAAACTCGTGTTTTGTTTATGAGTTGTGGATAGTTGATCTTCTTGAATTTCCAATTTATTTTGTATCGAAGTTGATTATGTAGTCTGGATGGAGTTGTTGATCTTATTCACTCATTATATTTGAATTGAAAATAGTTCTTTAAGGTCTTGCATTTATTGTTGTCAGTTCTTTGATGTGGAAACCCTAGTGTAAACTTTTGAGAGGCTTCCAGAGGCTTGGTTGTTTTATTGTTGGTCAATGTCTCTCCTTTTATGTGCCCTTGGTGTGGCAAGTGTTTTGGTTTCATGATTTTGAAAGGGTTGTATAGGAATCATTGAGATTTTGATTATGTATTTATAGCGAGACGGGTAATGCCTCGCATGTTTCTCTATTGTGATCTAATGTTCTTATTATGTTGTACAACCCTTGGTTTTTGGTTTGATGTTGTTGGGTCTCTAGGGAGAGTGGCTCCTCGTGGGGGCCGACGCCCCGTTTAAGGGGAAGGGCACAGGATAACCCATGAGTGAGTTAGTAATCAAGTGAAAACCTAATAATTAACTTAGGAGGGTTGGGTAGTAATATCATTATAAGATTTAAAAATGGATGCCTCATCTTCATTAGTGCTTCCACAGACTAATGGAAGGCCGTGGTTAGCAAGGTCCTTGACCCTCGTCTTCCGCGAGAGGTTTACGGCTCATGAGTCACCCTATGGACCCGAGCCTCCAGTTGGGAGGAGGAAGAGGGCCGCGGAACCAGCCATAGATGGGACCCGGCCTCCGGTTAGGAGGAGGAGGAAGAGCAGGCCGGTATGTGGGACTATCGATGACACTCTCCCCTAGTTGCCCATGTGTTTTACTTTATTGTGTTCCTCTAGAAGTACGTTATGGGAGTTGATTTAGATTGTGGTTGAATGGACTTATATTGATCTATGGAGTATTGCCTTGATACATCTTTGGTGTACTTTGTGGTCTTGTATGATCTCATTGATATTTGACTTATGACCTTATACTTTTATGGTACTGTGATATGATGTTATTGTATTGTTTAGTTGCAATTTAGAATTGTATTATGTTTATTAATTCAGTGTGATTTGGATGTGTTTCATGATCATCCTTTGGTTACTTGTTTATTGGTCATTGCTTTGATTTATGTGATGGGATCTATGACTTTAATTTATTATGTTGTCTCTTGGATGTTGTTAATTATGTCATTGTAATCCTTGAGTTTTATGATACTTTTGTATGTTGTTGAGTCTTGTGGTTCCCTGTTTGGATGTTCTTGGTTGAGGTCTCTTTCTTGTATTGCTTGTACGAAGTGGAGTCTTGATTACATGAATTGAATTGGATCGTGCTAAGCACCCCATTGGGTCCCCATTTGAGGATCGAGAGGTGCGGATTGGTGTTGTTGCAGTGACTCCAGAGTTGTATTTGTTTTGGGAGCCAGTTATGATACTTTGTGTTCATCTGTTTATTTGTATCATGTTATCTTATGTATGGTTTCCATTTATGTTTGGAAACACTTTTGTATCATTGTACCTCTAGAACATTGTATTGTAATGTAATGTTAACTCGGTGTGGATATTGGCCGTGGAAATTGTTATTCAATGTGTTAAGTTAACTATGCATATGTTGTATTTATGTACACAGATGGTTTCTTATCAATGAATCTTCATGTATGTGTTACATTTGTTAATGTTTACTTTGTTATGGATTCTATCTTTGGATTTTTTATTGTCGTTGTGTGGATCACCGAGTCCTACCGTAATGACTCCTCGTGTACCCCAAGGGATGTATGCGTTAATGAATCTACTTAAATGAAATTCATGTCATGTCTTAATGTGTATTACATGTATGTTATGTTAATTTAAAAAAAAAAAATTGTGCTGTAATTATTGTTTAATTGTCCTTTGGGGTTACGACAGTTACCTTGATAAAAATGGAGTAAAAAAGGAAAAAAAAAGGCAAGCTCTTACTAGTTAGGAGTTCATACCACAAATGGTAACCTCACTAATGGAGTGGATAGGGAGATTAGCCAAAAAAAACCTCACTTCTACCACTAAATTGTGAGATGATTGATCATGTAGTCTAAATACATTTTAATTGTTGCACTCTTTGTACATTAAGATTATATTTATAAGTTTGTTTTGATTATTTTAATGTTCAAAAACTTATTTTTATAAAAAAAATTGTTGTAAAAACTATTAATCACTTTTAACATTATTATTTTAAATTGAATTAAAAATTGATTTTAATATCTATAATTTGAACCATTTTTATTTTAATGTATAATCTACCTTATGATTGTTATTTCCCTTAATATTTTGTTTTCTATTTAACAACCTGTATGATACAAAATTCATGCTTTCCACTTTTCAAACTAAAGTTTTTCTCACATGTTCTTGCTAAATAAGCTTTTAGGTCTAACTTTTCTAAGAGCTTATTTTATAGTGAAATCTAAATGAGGCAATTTCTCAGCAAGGCATTAATGTAGGAAAAAACAAAGCACTTTGCACAAATTTGAAATTTCCAAAACAATAGAAAATCAAGGTAATGGAGAGTGACCTCAAAGTTAGCAATATCATGAGTATAATGTTTAGGGATGCCAGCAACATCTTTAAGTTCATAGAAGTCCTTCACAGATTTAAACATGTCCTCTGTTGATGGAAGAAGTGCCTTCCTCGACAATACATGTGATAGCCATTTGGATTGTGCCCCAAAGAATGGAAAAGCTATTATCTGTAACAACCAACCAAAAAATATGTTAGGAAAGATTTATAAGAGAGATTGTACACACATAAAATCAAGAATTTTATATGGAGAGAAATGCAAATACAACTATCAGTAGACCCAATATGGGTTGCCTCATGGTTGTATCTGTATTAAAATACTTGAGGCCATACAAACCTTATGAGGAATTCCAATAAATGAAAGAGAAGGAGCTAACAAAGGTGGAAAAATATGCTCATATAATGGTCCTACACGATCATCATCCACTGTCACAATGCCCTTTGTATCAAGAAATGGGAAAGAATATGAATACCTATAAAAAATAAAAAGAGGTGTCATGAACACAAAGTCCGGAAGCCAAAATGTTTTGAGTTAGATCAGACAAAAACTTATATAAATTTAAATAATATATACCAAATGTTGTTTAGAAAAGCATAAAAAATAATTTAAATAATAATAAAAGCTGTTGAAAAATCTTTCAAATTTGTTAGGTTATTTTTTGAAATTCGATAAGAAAAGTGAATTATCATTAACATTTAAATATCATTTGGTTCAATGATCAGTTAGTTAGTCAATAATAGTTTTACGTGTTATCCATACTAAAAAGTGGTGAATATTTATTCTATTTTTACAAACCAAAATAAATCTTCAACTATTGAATTAGATGATATTAATAAATAATCATACCCAATGTGTTTTATAAGTATAGATCAAACATCAAGACTATGTATTACCCAGTACAATGTATAATCGAGTCTGCAATAACTGAGAAACCATCCTTAAAGGCCACAAGTCCATTGTCATGAAGAGATTCAATCTGTATCATAAACAAATATACACCAATGGACTATTTTAGGATCAAATAATTTTCCTAGCATATAGAAGTCACCTTATAAGAAGGATTTATGGTTATATGCTACCAATACTAAAGGAAATTTTATGTTAAAATATTTCATGATGCCACATTGATTACATACTAGAATCATAAATATGATGACTTGGAAGAATATCATACCACAGAATGTAAATAAAAGTTTGGATGATTAGCTTGAAGTTTTATTAATCCCTCAATGACAACTGAAGAATTTGAAGATAAATGCACTTCTTTGGCCCCTTTCAGCAATTCCAACGAGATGTCTCGACCACTATGTGAATTCCCGATGACAACTACAACCTGCACTCAAATAATCACAAAATATATCTAAGACAATTACATAAGATAATGTGTATGCCTCGTCAACTCACATAGAACTAGTTGACCTTAAGACATGAAATATTAAGCATGAAGCTTCAGGGGCATGAATTTATTACTTATAATTGCAACGCACCAATGAAAACAAATACCATAATCATTAATGAGAAAACCCAAATGACATGGAACTTGAAGCATATAGGATTTTGAAATGATCCAAATGGACATGCCATTTGAAATGAAAGCCCTCAAACCTTTGGAAACAAGAAAAATGTCCCATAAAAAATAGTTAATTAATAAATTAAAATTAAAGTATAAAGAAATATAGAAGATTGTTATTTAAAAAATAAGTATTTTTTAAAATTAAAGATTTGAGATTTTTATATGTAAACATAATATCATGTTTATGAGACCATTAAATTAACACAATAATCAACAAAGAGAACTAGAAGATTTATTTCTATGTGGGAGTGTGATAACATGATCACAAAGAACTTGTTAAACATTTGAGCATTATAGATTGAAAGAGAATGTTGCATTGAAACATGTTATTTATAGAAATTTGTATCGTAAGTGGGGAATCCCTTTGCTCTAAAAATATAAAGGGTTTTCTTTTTGGTAAATTTATTTTCTAACATAGATGATTTGTTGATTGTAAAGTCTTAATAAATTTGAAAATTCTTTGTTAATATGATAAAAATTTATTACACTGGTTGTCAACTCTTTTAATCTTGTACCTAGTTTTGATTGATAGTGATGTGGTAGTGGAAGTCGACATACGTTCCTACTTACCTTCTCATGGTAGTAAAATTAATTTTCTATTTATCTTTCACTTGTGCCCACACTATTATTATTTCACTAACACTAATTGTGACAATGCCCACACTTCTACTATTTCACTAACACAAAGTAACATGAACAAGAAATTTTAACATAAAACACAAATATAAACCTACCCTCAACATAAAACTTAGCTTACCATATGTAAATAAATATTGGAAAAGTTAGTTTTCAAACAAAATGAGCATGAGAAAAAATGTTATGTTAAACAAAAAGATAATTAAGAGCCCACAATAAAACATTCAACAAATACATTTAATGAGTTCCAATAAAATTATAATATATTTTTGGTTCCAAGACTATGCTCAAACAACTATATTTGATATTATGCATCAACCTATTGAGAAGATGAAGGTGGGGTTTATGAACCAATCTTTGAATCTCCTTATTCTATTTCTTGAAAATAATATAGCAACTCTATATTTTGTATATTTTAGAGATTATATTCAAATTTTGAATGTCTTGAATGGGAAAGTATTTAAGTCATTATTTTTTTTTCACACCAACAAGATTAAAGTTAAATTGCACTTAATTATTTTATCCATTGTTTATTTTCCACATATCCACTTTCAATAGCATGTTTCAAGGTCCAAAATGAGTGCACTTGACAATCTATCCTAATGGGATTGCAAATTTGGTTGTGAGAGTGACAACTTCTTGATGAAATCTTTAAGAGATGAAAAAAATGAAATGATGCTAGACATTTATTCTTTCATTTAAGATTACATTGTGTATATCATGTCTCAAATGGTATATTTATCCTTTCATTTTAGACCACATGGTGTGCATACCTTCTTTAGATTACCTACATTGTCATTTAATGAAGACAAAATCATATCATAAGTCCTACTTGATCTTAACTTTGAAAGATTATATCCTTTTTGTTATTATTTTTCCCTACCATGTATTAATTGTTATCTCATCCTCTAGATTTTAGCCTAATTTTGCCAAGGCTTGATGGTGTAAAATTTAATTTTCACACTCTTTGGTCAAGGTCATTCCTATAGACAATACTACCATGGTGGCTACTAGGACTAGTCAATGTTGTTAGGAAGGTCATTTTACATAAGGAATTTTTTTTCTTTTGATCCAATCACTTCAAACTCTAGATTTTGCTTCAAGCTACTCTTACTAGGATCAATTCTTTCCACAAGTATATTTTAATCCATTTATTCACTATATTTAATTTTCAATACTTGGTCAAATTCACTATTTTCCTATTTCCAGTTTTTACATGTTTCCAATTTACATATTTTATCTATTTTTTAGTCCAATTATCAATCCCAATTTACATGCTTATAAATCATAGTTGGAATAGTCAGAGATAGCCTTTGGTAACTTTAATTTTTGTATTATTTGCACACAAAACCACACATAACAAGAATTTAATACTGTTGAACATAAGTTGTCATTTATGTCAAAATAGCTCATTGATGTCAAAGGAGTGATGTCAATAGATCAGTGAGAATTGAGAATGTAGTTACTTATGTCATGTCTGAGCTTTTGAGGCCAAGAATTATTACTGCCATGTTATGTCTTAGCATTTGAGAATGACATGCTAGATATATATTGTGAAGAAAACTACCTAAAGTAATCTGGAAGTGTTTGCAACGAAAGTATTCTATGGATTGCTACTCATGAATTGTATTATATTGTAATAGTGTTTTTCTCTACATTCCACTACACTTGAATGATATGGCTTTCAGTTTGGACCTAAACTAAAGTTACTCATGTTGTATCAAATTTCATAGTTTCAAAGGTTGAGCTTTAGCAGATAGAAAGTTAGATGTAACATAGTATTGTTTGTGTTGATTGGCTAACTGTGAATAACATATGAGTGTTTGTGCTAGAGAAGGGAAGCATGTGCCAATTGGAGGAATCATGTGAAGATGAAATAGGTCTAGTTTAAGATCTATGATGGAAACGAATAACATCATCTATTATTGGCTGCAACAAAATTGATTTAGGACTAGCCCTCTACAAGTTTCATGTCAATTTGAATTTAGGTCTACCCTTAGCCAACCTAGCTAATTGTGGATGGTGTTAAGAGGTTCTTGGACAACATAAAATATTGTTAATGTATTGGGATGTATATATTTATGACTAGGATTCATTAAATTTATAATAATTAGTGTATGGGAAAGTGAGAGTGAATGTTATATTTGGGTGATGTAATGGGAGTTGCATCCCAATCATTGAGTGTCATTATCACAAGATCATGTTATGTAGGAGAGTATCTAAAGGAAGATTAGATCAAGTGCAAGTTGTGATAAATCTTGAAGATTCGCAAATCATATCTTTGTAGGACTGGTGTCTTGCCTATTGAGTTGGTGCTCAAATTTGTATGCTGGGGATTGGTGTCTCTAGTAGGTTGGTGCCTACAAATACGAATGGGGATTGGTGTCTCTGATACGTTGGTTCCTACATCATGATTGTAAGTGATTCATTTTTTGTGAGGTTGGATTTGGACAGTAGCTCCAAGCAGCCCTTCTCACCGTGGTTTTTCCCATTTTGGGTTTCCACATATA
>VDFB02042535.1:0-53623 GCA_007258455.2 Sequoia sempervirens
ACTCAAATTTTATGTCGATGAAGGATTCTTTTAGAGTCTCCACCAATTTCTTGTATGTGGTTAGCTTGTCATCCTTTGTCTGATATTCATTATTGATCTGATTTATGATCAACTTAGAGTCTCCATATACCTTGAGAGCTATGATATTCCATTGCATCAAGCATTATCCCCGAGACCTATAGTCAAAGCCTTTGTATTTCTTCGCTATGTCATAGGTGCAAGGAAATGCTAGTTTGTATGATCTTGGTATGCGCCTCCTTTGGGGGTGATGAAGAAGACACCAGCCCCGATCCATGTTGTGTATATGACCCATCGAAGTATAGTTTCCAACACGAAGAATGTTGAGGTTAAAGATGGATTCGTCTGGAAATTCAGATACAAGAGGATTCTCAGAATACATAGGTGCTTCTGCTAATTGGTCTGCAATAACCTGTCCCTTGATTGCTTTCCTCTCTACATACTCGATGTCATATTTTGATAATATCATGACCCATTTTGCCATTCTGCCAGTTAACATTGCCTTTGATAAGAGATATTTAAGGGGGTCAATTTTGGCAATAAGCTTTATCTTGTGTGCCAGCATATAATGTATGAATTTTTGGGATGCAAACACTACTGCGAGGCAAGCTTTTTCAATGGAGTAATTTAGCTCATGACCAACCATTGCCCTGCTGATATAGTAGATGGCCCTTTCTGTTCTGTTTTCATCATGCTGAGCAAGAAGAGCTCCTAGGGCTGCTGCTGTTGCTGACACATATAAGATCAATGGATTTCTTGGGATAGGTGGCATCAACACTGGAGGTGTCAGTAGATATTCCTTTATTTTGTTGAATGCCTCTTCGCACTTGGTATCCCACTTGTATACTACCCCCTTGTGGAGTAGGTGTGAATACGGATTCTGCTTGTCTGCCAGTTGTGCTATGAACCTTCTAATGGATTGGAGCCTTCCTTGGAGGCCTCTCAGTTGCTTTAAGTTCCTTGGTGCTTCCATCTCAAGGATTGCTTTGACTTTTGCTGGATCCACCTCCATACCCCTCATGGAGACTATGTATCCTAACAGTTTACCTGGTTGTACATCGAAGATGCACTTCTTGGGATTTAGTCTGACCTTGTATTCCTCTAATCTGTCAAAGATAGCACTTAGGGTTGCTATATGATCTTGTCTTTTTCTTGACTTTGCTAGGATGTCATCGACATAGTCTATTTTGTGAATCATGTCATGGAAGATCAATGTCAGGCTCGTTGATATGTTGCTCCTGCATTTTTGAGGCCAAATGGCATCATGTTCCAGCAATAGGTCCCCCATGGACAAGTAAAAGCTATCTTGTGTTGATCTTCTTTTGCTATCATAATCTGGTTGTATCCTTAAAATCTGTCCATTAGTGATAGCATCTTGTGCCCTGTTGTCATGTCTACTATCATGTCGATGTCGGGGAGCGGGAAATTATCCTTGGGACATGCTTTGTTTAAATCTCTGAAATCTGTGCAGATTCTGATCGCTCCGTTAGGTTTTGAAATAGGTACCAAGTTTGATACCCATTCTAGATAATCAATTGGTCCCAGCATCTAATAGCTTTTTGAGCTCCATTTTGACTAACAAAGCAATTTGAGGATGCATTTTGTGAAGCTTCTGTCTAACAGGTTTTGCATCTCGATACACTGCTAGGTGGTGGACCATAGTATTTGGATCAAGTCCTGGCATATCAACATAACTCCATGCAAAGTTTATTTGTCTTTCCTTTAGGAATGCTGCTAGGAGTTCTTGCTCTTTTGATAATAGTGATTCCGCATAGAATGTTATATGCGGGGTCTCCTCTGTTCCTAGGTTGACTGGGTTGCATTTTTTGGCCAAGACTGTTGACTTCTCTTGATGAATAGCTCTTAGGGGAAGATTGAATCCTTCATCCTCAGGCGCCTTAGAGAGGTTTTCACCGTTGGATATGTCCTTTATTTTTACTATTTTGTTGTCAGAGAGTGCCACGGTGTGGTTTTCACTCAAGGACTTAGATATGATTCTTAGTTTCTCACTTTTGCGATTGAAGGATTCAATCATTTCCCCATAGTAGGTGTGTGTGTCCAACTCCATTATGAATCTTGCCTTGTGATCTCCATTTGGAATGTTATCCCTCAACCCCATGAATTCTGAGAGTGCTTCATCATTTTTGAATATATCGAGAACTCGTGGTCCTCGTTGGTCATAGTCGATCAATTGGGGATAGACTAAGCGAATCTCATGATTTTGATGATTGGATTCGAAAGATAAGGTACTAATCATGCAAAGGGTGGTATCTTTGAATAACTTAGGTAGGTTGGATAAGGTATCTTTATCATCGCTACTAATATAGGGCTCAGTGATAAAGTTATGCATGTCTGTCCCTATGGGTATTGGGGAGTGCACTTGTACTAGGACTGGCTGAGGAGAAACATTAGCGGCTCTAACCGGAGGACTTCGGCCACGTATGGTTATTCTCGGAGGGGTACATCCAAGACCAAGATTTGTTATAGGTCGCATCTCAGGCATGATTGGTATTAAGAGCCCATTGTCATTTTTTCCTAGTCTCTGATTTCGATCATAGCCCATTGCAAGCATCATGTGTAGGCCTCTTCTTCTTTCATCCATTGGTAATTTAGGTGTCGGTCTTTCATCTCGATACAACATGTTTGATGGATCTACTTCAATTATCTCATGGCCAAGGTCTCCCCACCTTGTGAATTCAGGATAATTTTGAGGATAGGTTTGAGATGTGGGAGCTTCATTTTATTATGGCCATCCTTGTGATCTTGGAGATTGTGGTAACTCTCCTATGAAAAAAACATTGTTAGGGAGCTTATAACTTCCACAACCGTCCTCTTGGATGATGAGATTGATATTGGATATGGTGGGAATGGCAGGTGTCTCTGTCGCAGAAGTGAGAATGGTGGGATCGATGTATGATGTGGATGGGCCCTCATCATTTTTTGGCACTTGGGGGATTTTGTAATATTTGGCTTCAAGGTTCTTGCAGTATGAAAACGGCTCAGGATCTCCATGGACAGTAACCTCTTGTCCTTTATGTGTAAATTTTACACATTGGTGGAAGGTTGATGCTATGGCTTTCATTGCATGGATCCATGGGCGTCCCAGGAGAATGTTGTATGGTAAGTCGAGGTCCAGGACCTGACAAGTGGTTTCCATAAGCGTTGGCTCTACTTGGATAGGGAGCTTAATTGTGCCTTGAGATATTCTTTCTTGGTCATCGTATGCTCTGATTGTGATGCCCTTCCCTTTATCAATGGAATCTTCTAATATCTTTAATTGCTTGATGAGACTAAAAGAAAAAAATTTCAAACCTACACCTCCATCCACCAAGACCCTTTTGATTTTGCTTTTGTTGACAATGACCTCCAAGTGAAGTGCACGATTGTGAGATGGTTGAGCAGGAAAATCTTGGTCAGAAAATGTAAGGAGATTAGGTGTTATGATGTTTCTGACCATAGCTTGGAACTGTTCCGCATCGAGGTCTGCGGGGACGGTAGATGAGGCTAATGCTTCCTCAAGGATCTTTTTATGCACTAATGAGATTTTTAACAACTCCATGATGGAGATGTGTGCTGGCATTCTTTTGAGCTGGTCTACAACATTGTAGCTATATGGAACAGCTCTTGATGTAGGGACTCTATTGGGTTGGGATGATCCTACGATGGTGACCTTTCCGCCTCTTGTGGTGACTCCATAGTCTTCGGCATGGGCGCCTTTGATGGTAATGACCATGCAGTTTTCATTGAGGTTGGCAACAACTGTTTCGTATACATGATTTACACTACCTTTTCCTTTATCCTTGTTATTCCCTTTGTTTCCATGATTCGGCATCAGATTTGTGTAGATTTTAAGGTCCTGATTCCCTGTAGGTGCTTCCACATTTATGATTCATTTGTCAATGAGATCTTGAATGATGTTCTTGAGTCTCATACAATTATTTGTGGTGTGGCCTTTGATTTTGTGGAACTCACATAGTTGATTTTCATTGTACCAAGGAGGTTTGACATCAGGTTCTTGATAATTCTCAAACGTAGGAGCTTGAATGAGCTTTTCGTTGATTAGATTTTTCATGATGTCTTCCAATGGTTCCCCTAAAGTAGTGTATTTTCATTTGGGGTATGTTTTGCTTTGAGGTGGTCCTCTTTGGTCATTGACGTTATTGATGGTGGGATTATTGTTGGGTTGATATGTTGTGTGATGAGTGTTTTGGCGTTGTGGTTGGATTTGTGGTGCGGGTGTATTTTGGCGTGGACCACTAATGACCACCTTGGCATCGACGACGCCATCATTAGTGATGTTCTTGTTTCTCGCCCATGTACGAGGTTTATCATTGTAATTTGATGGTGGGTGATTGTTTTGTGATTCGTGATATGATGTTGATTCGATGGGTTGGGTTGCAAGGGCTCTTTCGATGCTAAGCGCCTTAGAGATTAGTTGATCATAGGTGGTGATTCCCTGAACCTTGAGGTGGAATGACAAGCGGCTTTCAAGGTTGGTAATGATTGTGCAGACTTGTTGCTCTTCTGGCATGGTCCATTTTCTCCGATTGGCCTTGGATCGCCATCATTGAAGAAATGAAGCAAAAGATTCATTCTTTCCTTGTTTCAGAGCGTAGAGTTCTTCGATACTAACATCCATTGTAATGTTACATGCTTAGTTTCTAATGAATGTGTCTCTAATTTCTTTGAATGTCCTAATGCCTGAAGGTAAGCGAGAGAACCATTCTATAGCATCTCCTGCTAAGCTCCTAGGGAATAGCCGCATCAGATAAGTATCGTCATATGCAACCTCCATACAATGAACCTAGAATTCCCTGATGTGATCTTCAAGGTTTCCCATCCCTCGATATTTGTCAGATTTAGGGATCTCAAATCCCTTAGGGAATGGTTTCATGTCTAGGCTCCTATCAAATGGATAGGGACACAAGTTGCTTTGTCTTTTGGTTGTTCGCCCTGATTGAAGATCAAGTACTTGTTGCGAGAGCAACTTGAGTTGTGTCGTCATGTAATTTTGAGAATCAGGGGGTGGAATGAATGTGTTTTGGGGTGTTGCAATTGTGGTTTGGATGGATGGGTTGGTTGGTGCATTGTTCAATGGTATCAGTATGTTGTGGCGGGCGAAGTAGGCTTCCACTTGCTTTTGGATGAACAATGCTTGTTGTTGCTCTTGTTGTTGTTGCGCTAGGATTTGTTGCACTTGTTGTTCTAACAACGCTTGTTTTTCTGCTTGCTGTTGCACTTGTTGTTGTTCTAACAACGCTTGTTGTTCTACTTGTTCTTGTTCCCACAACATTTGTTATTGGGATGCCAATTCTGCTGCTTCTTGTTGCTCTTGGTATTTCTTTAGTGCTTGTTGGTATGCTTGCAATTGCGCTGCTTGTGCAAGAAGTTGTGCTTGTGCTTGTGCTTGTTGTGCTTGTGCTTGAGCTTGTGCTTGGGCATGCTCTTGTGCAGCTTGTTGTTGCAATAATAGTTGTGCTTGAGCGACCCTTTGTGCTTGTAATGCTTGTGTGGCTTGGGCAGCTTGAGTGACTTGTTGTTGCTGTTGTTGTTGTAATAATGCTTGAGCTTGTTGTGCCTGTTGTGCTTGTAATGTGGCTTGTGTAGTTTTGGAAGCTTGCACAGCTTGAGCGGCTTGTTGCACAACTTTTTGTTTTTGCACTTGTTGATAGCCTCTTTGGAAAGCAGCTTGTAATGTTGTGTCAAATTGGTTTGATGTGGTGAATGTTGGTGGTGGTGGAGGTGGTGGTGGATTTGGAATGGTGGTAGATGATGATGTTGTGTTGATTATTTGGTTGGTGGATGGTGTTGTCGATGTGGTAAGTGGTGTCGTTGATGTGATTGGACCTTGAGAGACCATGCTTTGCAATGTTTTGGGGGTGTTTGATGATGTTGCGATTGCTTGTGTGTTTGTCGTTTGTTGTTGTGATGTCAACAATAATTTTTGAGCATTTGGCAAGATGTTTTGATTGATGGTTGGGATGTATGTTTGATTGATACTTGCTAGGGGAGGAAGCCCTAGACCAAGGGGTGGTGTAGATGACAATGGTGATGGTGGGAGAGGTGGAAATGTAAGGGGGGTGAATCCTTGCGAAAGTGTTGTGGTGTTGAAAATGCCCCCTGGTCCGAATATGTCTCCCTTCTCTTGTGAATTTGTGAGAAGAGGTGTTTGTGGTGCTCCGCGAAAAGATGTTGATGATAGGTCATAATGTAAAGTGAAAAGAACATTTTGGTGTGATGGATTATTGAGGATGTTTTGTTCCACTGTGGTGTTTGCGTCCAAGTTTTGGTTATTCACAAGGGGATGTGATTGAAGTTCATTGAGGAATGTGTTTCCCTTGTTGACATTTGGTTGAGTTGGAGCAATCGATGTCGTGATTTGCGGGATATTTTCCATGACATTTTTAGATGGGGGTGTAGATGAAATGGGGATGGTGGATGAGATTGGTGGAAAAGATGTCTCTACTATAGTGGTCACATCAAAATCCGAAGGCAACTTAGCCCCTTGTTTTGCTAGTTCAAGCATGTACAATGAAGGGTTGAGTCTCATCATGATGTTGATGATTCTATGGTTGTCCAGATTTTGGAGCATTTCAACTATTTCTTTGCGAGAAATTCCAAAGGTGAGGTCCTCCCCTTGATTTTCTTCTTGTGGGTTTTTTGATGATGAGGGGATCAATGGATTGCTTGATTCTACGAGATTCATTTCTGCGTTTGTTTGGCTAAGGTCACTTGAAGCGGGAGTTTCTTTGTGGGCTTCCATACTCTTCTTGTATTGAGATCTCGTTTGAACCATAAAACAAGGATCAATCTTCGAGAATATGGGAGATGAATCTCTTGATTCCTTGGATTAATCTCTATTTTATGTCCCAAAGTGAAATTTTTAGGATGCTTTTAGGATCAAATGTGATGATGATATGATGGTGATGTTTAAAGATGGATGTTATGGATGTTTTTGGCTTTTGATAGATCTTGATCTAGGCTTTGGATTTTTGATTTTGATTTTGGATTTTGAGATTTTGTCCTTGATCTTGATTTGGATTTTGATTTTGATTTTGAACAAAAAGACCCTAAGATGTTTGATAATGATCTAAAGGATAGTTGTGTTCAAAGGATGATGATTTGGATATGTGTGAGGAGAAGGATGCATCTACCCACACCTACCCAAACAAGATGATTGTTTCACTAAGTATATGGAGAAGGATTCATCTACATACACTAAGCTAGACAAGATGATTTGGATGACTTTGACTAAGGATATGCAAAAGGATGCATTTACACATTCCTAGCCAAAGGTGTTTTGATAAATGTTTTCAAGGACTTGGTCTCAATGATTTTGGTGTTTGCTTGATTTTGTCATAAAGCCTAGCACTTCAAGGATGATTTCAAGGTTTTTCAAAAGATGATTTGTGAGATGGATTTTGATGTTTTGAAAGATGGATGAAAGAGGTTTGATTTGTTTTGATCCTTTAGGTGAACCTAAAAAAGACACTTTGTGTTTTCCTAGACCTAGGTATTGAAGAGCATGCATATACTTCCTAAAGACCTTTGTAACCAAGGAATGATTTGAACATTTTGGATTTCCAATCAATGATTTGTGCTTTTGGGATTTGGAGTTTTCAACACACATGAAAGTTCATTTTGCTTATCTTTGCTTAATGGCTTTATTTTACCAAAAACACTCTCTTTGATTAAAGTTTCAAACTAATATGTCCAATGTCTTAATTTCCTTAAACCCCACAAGATATTTTATGTGGAAATTCAATGAACTTAAGGCAAGGGTTTTCCTATTGTTTACTCAACAAGACAAATTGAGGTATTAACCCAATGCTTAGGAACCTCTAAGGACGTGAATCCCAAGGGAAAGCAATAGCATATGGATTGAGTCAATGATATTTGTCTTCAAGAGGGTTTGAAATTTTGAGAATCATGTTGAATGTTTGTTTGCAAAATGTTTTCGAATACAACACTGTGTTTTCAAACAAGCAATGTAACATCCTAGCCTAATGGGTACATTTTTCTTAGTGGGCTTGCCTCATGCCCTTCATAGAAGAGATGATTTTACATGCAACCAAGGAAAAATATAGAGGTATGATGAAATCCTAACCTCTATATTTCAACCAAGATCGGACATGGCAAGTAACTTCTTGGAATCTAAGTTCCAATGCACCACCTTGATAAACTCGCTCAATGGATAAATAGGCCACTACAAAACAAGGGTTCTAGTTCAGACTTTCCATTCGTGGAGATTGACCAATACGACAAGAGTCCCCTTTCGGATCCATCTTGTCAGAGCCAACCGCGTGATAATGGCGTTTAACCAATACCCACATTTATATCCCGGATGGAAATACTCTTGGCTTTAGAGTGTTACCGGTTGAGTCGTTCCCTTGGGTGAGTACTTTTTCCCCCTCTAAGATAAAAAAAAGTAAGCAAAAACACAATTCGTAACTCGATCGATCTTTGATGGCACAAAGAAAGAGAATGTACGCGAAAATGCCCCTACTCACACTCGCACAAGATGTTCAATTTTTAAGCCCAAATTTAAGTGTTTCAAAGCAATAAAATGTATTTTAAGTGTTTCTCTTGCACCCTAGATCACACGAAGCGCAAGGGGAGAGGATACGCACTCAAAATGCACCAAAGACAAAATCACACAATTCAAGCACTTGTTCGTTTTATAGCCTTCAAAGCAATTGTGAGTTCATTTTAAGCACCAAAATGAAGTGTGAGTTTGTTTGTTCAATTTTAGCCCAAATTGAAATTTAGTCAATTTCTAAGGTTCAATTTTAATCCAACTTTGAAAAAAATTCAATGATGTAGTTGGCCTAAATAGAAAATTAAAATGGGAAACGAATGCTCCAAGCATTGAAAAACGCTTTTGTCAAGTTTAAATTAAGTGCTTAATTTTATTCAACTCAAAAAGTCTTCAAAGATTGCTTTCAATGTTTCATGTGCAAACGAAATTCCTCCTATTCCATAGTGGATTGGTGTCACATGTGCTAGTGACCCTTTCCCAATCCTTGATCAAAGCTCAAGATGATAAAATGCAAATGGAGATGATGGAGTGAAATGGACAAAATCAAATCTCAAATGAAGAGAGTAACCTTGCATAAAATTCTGGATCCTATGAATGAGGATTAAATCTTCTTTTATAGATTTTGTTGATGAGAGATTGGCCAAGATGGTGAATGTGGGACTAAGATTGGACAAATGAAAGAAGGACACTTGTCAAGTGGTGATTGGTTGATGGTTGTGCAAGATTAGGGAAATGTGCCCATGAGAGGGAGAATTTGAATTCAAATTTGAGAGTAAATGCTAAGTGGGGGACAAGAAAATGAGCAATAAATGCACTATTGGAGGGACAAATCAACTTGCCTTTGAATTCAAAATTGAGGGAATATTCCCCATAAATGTCATGTTGATGGAAAATCTTGGATTTAATAAATCAATAAATTGATTTATATGTGCAAGTGGCTAGATCTAGATAATGCAAGTGGGATGGGATTATCATTTAATCAGGGTTAGATTAAATAGATGATGATTATGCTGATTTAATGCTGATCAGGTGAGTTGACCTTTAGGATTTAAATATTTGATTTATTTAAATAAAAAAAGGATGAAATATGATTTTGGATTTGATTTAAATAAAGTCCTGATTTATTTAATTAAATGGATGATGCAAGATGAAGGTTGAATGATAATGTTTATTTGATAAATGACCTTAGGAAATGAGATTATTTAATGAATGGATGAAAGTGATGAATAGGCCTAATGTGAGACCTTATTTGACTGAATCCGATCGAATGCATAATGTTAATTTTGTATGTCTACAAACATCAATAATCAAGGGACTATTGACATGCTACTTTATGACATGCAACTCTCTGTGTTTTAAAAGATTGCTTCCTTACCAAATCCTATATCCTTTTTGTAATGCTCACATTTTAATACTCTAAATAACCTAACAATCCATAATGAATTTACTAATTTTTCCAATAATTTTTTTTGTTTACTTAGAAGACAATGACAACACAATTCACTACTTATAGCTATAGTCAATAATCATACTAGTTAGAAACAAAGATATAAATGATTTACTATTTTTTAGCATTAGATTCTACATACTTTGGGTTGGATTAACGTACCTCTTACATTCCATCATGTCGAAAACTCCTCACTCCCAATACCTATAACTGCAAGATCTACATGACTTGGCATAAACATTTAAGATCAAAGGTAGTTGGCTCATGATTACTAAGACAAACTATATAAATTAATGGTAGTTTATAGTATGAAAAGTCACATACAAGACTCAAAAGGACAGTCCTAAGGGCCCGACTGAATTCCTTAGGGGCTTGTCTCTAACGACTTTTCCTATGTATATAATTCATAGAGGAATCGTAGTTCAACCTTTGAGTTTTGGACCAACTCATTTTATTGACCAACAATAACACAATAACACTAAAGTATGCTAAGCTCAATTCTTAACTTAAATGCATCACATGACCCATACAAAACACATACTAGAGGAGTGGGTATGCAACCCTTTCTAGGGTCCATTTCCCCAAACAATTTCACGATCGGCTGCCACCCACATAGGTGAAGTTAGGGATTGGAACCTCATTAAGGATATACTAGGTTTTATACTACAATAAGGTTTTATTGAATGCTAAATTTGTAAGAGATAGAAATTTTCATGTTTACTTATAACCTAGGTTTATCTCTCTTGATTTGATACTTATTGGTTTTTCCTTATTTGGTATTGAATACCCCAATACTAAGGATTTCTCTTTTATAAGGAACTAGGTTTCATGATCACAAAATTTATTATTGATTCACTAGGATAGAGATGAAGTTTACACTAGGATAGAGATGAAGTTTACGTAATTCATAAATTCACCCACAGTGAGAAAAAAGTAAATAAATAATAAATAAATAAAATAGAGACCTTGCATACTTAACCCAAATTCGATACCAACTTTGCAAAATAAATCATAAGATAAACTCCCATGTAAATTTCTTACAAAAATATAAGTTAGGTATTAAAACAAGTATCATTCGTCATTCTCTAACTACATAAAGCCTATATTAAACAAGGTAGAAGCATATGATGAGTGGACAATCAAAATAGTAATTCTAATTGCTAAATCAAAATAAAACTAAAGGTAATAATGTTCTGCAATCATCATTTAAAATCCTTTGAGAATATTTATTTCCCATTGATTACCTAATATCCCTTAAAATATTAAGGTTGATCTATGCTACACATCCAGTGTTTGCAACTCAACTACATGTTATTAAAACTATTTGAATTAGAGAGATAACTATTTGATCAAAGCTATAATACCATTAGTTGAGGCATAAAATACATCAGTAATAAATAACATTTGAGTTCAAGAGGTTCAATTACAAATTAGGTTTAATTGTTTCTTGAAATAATCTTAATTATAGGGAAATCTACACACAATCCTACATCAAGTTAGGCAAATAATAAACAATTTTTACTCTTTAAGAGATATTCAAATAAATTGAAGCCTCAATACACTAGATAATTAATGACTGAACTCCATTCAAAAATTTGAAAGCATTTATGGATATTCATGATTAAAATAAACATGATAATGTTGAATACAAATCTACTTCTATTAATTAACCAAGACATCTCATATCATAGCCAAGCAATATATATATCAAAATGGATAATAGTTTGATTAAAATTACCCCATCAAATAGTAAAATGAAAGGTGATTATAATTACATCAAGTAATTTTAAATACCTACCAAAAGTAATAAGGTGATTAGCTAACATCCCCTTTCAACCTTAAATAAATGGTAAATTTATATGACTTTATTTATTTGTGTAACTATTATTTATTTATTTGTTTATTTACTCTTTTCTGTATATATAAATACCCTATTTACTTAAATAAGTAATTACCATTATGATAATAATGAGTCACTCACAACCTAAAAGAAAGAAAATGTGGTAATTCTTAACCCTTATTATTTTTTATCTTCTTTACACATATTCTTCTTCTGATTAATATAATAGTGGGAATATATTCCCATAAAGGGAATCCTTTAAACATGAGGATTACATGGAGTCTCTTAATTTTTATTTAATTTGTGGTTTTTTTTTACCTCATTACTACCATACAAGCTATACTTTATTAATAGAGGTTTCAATATTTATTCCAGTAAAAAATGTTGTTATTATTGATACTTTTGTTTGACTCTGTCTTCATTGCTATTGTGAAATTGCTGAAAGTTTCATACTCACTTTAATTTGAGTTTTGTAAAGTATGTCACATTTTAATATCCCTATGCAATTAAATTTAATACTGTTGAATTTCTATTTTATTTTCTTTTATTTTTTCCCAAAGGAAATTTTGATTCATGCAATGTTTTTACCATAGGTAACTACCTGTAACTCTAACTGCACTTAAAATAAAATATCATAGTGCAATGAAATATTTATCTCAAGTTGATTTATTTTATTTATTTATTTTGGTTAAACTTCTTGCCCCAAAGCTACCACCCAAAACAAGTTAATTGTATTAAATAAACACTAACATTAAAGATAATTAAGGATAAAAGCACAAAACTACTATATTTTTTTAGATGCCCGATCACTAGGACAAAAGCACATTAACATTATATTTGAAAAACATTGGATTTTACTAGTCTTAAACTAGATTTTAGTGCCCAAAACTAGGAATGATTTTTTTTTTGAAAAAAATGTCTAAGTTTGCACTCATTGAATCCTAATGCCATAAGTGCAAAGACTCTCATAGTCAAGAAGAAAAAAAATAGATTAATAAAATATTCTAATAAAAAAAAATGCCTATCACTTCTACAAATTCACCTTTTTTTTTTATAACTTTGTTGTGGTTAATGAAAATGCAGAGAATATGTATGGCAAAAAAGAACACACAAATTCACATTAAAAGTAGGAAAATTATAAGCACAATAACTACCATGGTTAATGGAAATGCAGAGAATATGTATGGAAAAAAAGAACACACAAATTCACATTAATAGTAGGAAAGTTATAAGCACAATAACTACCATAAATTATAACCTACATTTTTTTTTCTATGCTTATGGTAGTCCATTTATTTACCTATTGCATCACAAAAATTTCAATTGACTTTGATTCTCCACTTGTTTTATCTGGAATTTTAATCAAGATAGGGATATAAAATGTCAATTCCTTCAAATGCTCGATAAATCTAATGGCTTATCAACTCAACCTTCTATTTCTCACATAGTAAGATAAAGTAAGAGCCATCCATATCTACGTCCTCAAAGCATAAAGGCATAAGGGTTGTTTGAAAGAATGATGCCAAGGGGGGTGTGACCTCTTGGTCTGCAGTGATTGCAGGTTATGCACAAAGTGGATTTATTGAACAACTTTAGAACAAATTCAAGTAAATAAAAATGATAGGTGTAAAGCCAAATTCCACAACTATTGAAACACAAGACATATATGCAAAATGCAAAAGCATAGATAGGGCACACAAATTGTTTATTAGAATGCCTCAATGAATTGAGGTCTCATGGAATGCATTAATTTTTGGATATACCTAGAATGGATTGATTGAAAAGGATTAGGAAACCTAGCCACTTTTGTAGATATTCAAACCTTACAAACTTGTAGTGCCAAATTCTTAAAGATTTAGCTAAATTATAAATATGATGGAAAAGTGTGCAGTGTTAATTAGGGCATATATTTGTTCAGATATCATTTGGAAGGAAAACATGTGCTACTTATTTTGGATGGTGTGGATGCCATAATGTTAAAACCTAACTGTGTGCATTATTAGGAACTTGGTAGTAATTTTCATTTTAATAAACATACTCTAAAACCATCACTCAAAACCTTATTTTTAGGCTACAACTACCATCACTCAAAACCTTATTTTTAGGTTGTAGCTCACCAAATTGTAGAAATGAAAGGTCAATACCAAAGAGAAAGAGTTTGAGGTAGCAAAACCATTGCCAGCGTCCAAGCCTACCTACACCAACACAACAAATTCCATTCACTACCTATGCCAGCATCTACTTTTCGTTTGCCAGTATCCTCCCTACATGAAATGGGAGCTTTGGAATATGGTATGTACATCCCTAAAAGAAATGTGCACTAGTAGAATATGTGTAAAATGTGAAAGCATAGTCAAGGCACCTGAGTATAGATTGCTAGGTATGCGCCCCTAGATTTTTTTTTATGAAAAGGATTAAGAAACCTTCAAGCAAATGAAATTGGTAGGTGTAAAGTCAATTTCCATGCCAGAAGACGTGTGCAAAATGTAGAAGCATATGCAAGACACGTGAAGTGTTTGAAAAATTTCCTAAAAGACACGTGGCCCTAAGGGCTATAATGGTTACATGACAAAAAGTTGATCGATAACTCTTCTTTGTAAAACTTGGGAAAAAAAGTCATTATTGTTAAAATAGAACACAATTTAATTGTATGCATCAGAGAAAGCTAACTCCTAGACAAAAAGCACCTATGTATATAACATATTATGATATGCCCATACCCCATGGCCCATGGTGGACAAAAGAACCCTGACAGAAAAGGTTTCCAGATGGAAAATAAAACTGATGAAAAGACTTGATGGTTGGACATTAACTCCGGCCTGCCATTTCCTGTCTTGTCACTGGGAAAATGTGTTAGTGTTGACGGGTTTTCAAAATCATTTTTCAAGATGGACAAAAAGCCAAAAAATGTAGCATTCAAAACCATTATTTGCAAATATCAAAAATCCTAGACGAGCTCCCATTTTCTATAGTGACGTTTTGGTCGAGAGCAACATGAAGGAGTTGCAGACATTCAGAGCTCCCTAAGGTATGTATATCCACTTTTTATATTTTCCATTTTTCCATTCTTCCATGAACACTAAAGAAACAAATGACTATTCATTGTGGGGTTATCATTTTGTGATTTTCTATTGAGGGTTTTTTAATTTCATTTCCTCTTGTTTGCTGGTTTTGAAAATTTGCACTTGCTGAATGAAATAGCTAACAACCCATTGTGGAAATAAGAGTGAAATAATTGAATAAGGTTTATAGAAACCATAAACCATGCATAATATATTAGGAGGTTGGAAAAAACAATGTGGGTTTGCAATGTAATGGTATATTGTGAAAACCACATAAAGCCTAGAACATCGCCATTGTTCACATTCTTATTTTGAATGTTGCAGGGTTTTCATTTGGAAAAGGGGTATTTATTTGAAATGCATGTCTGTTAATGTTTTTTTGTGTTGAGGGTTTTTTAATTTTTGTTTCCTTTCCTCCCCATATGCTGGTTTTTGAATTTTTCCATTGCCGAATGAAATAAGTGACAATCCATTGTGGAAATATGAGTGAAATTATTGAATAACATTTATAGAAAGTAGAAACCATGCAAAATATATTAGGAGGTTGGAAAATGCAATGTGGGTTCTGCAATGAAATGCTATATTTTGCAAAGCACATAAAACCCAAAACGTTGCCATTGTTCACATTGTTATTCAAAATGAAGAAAAACGTGAAAAACATGGCATTCAAAATCATAATTTGAAAATAGCAAAAAGCCCAAACAACGACATCCCATTTTTGCTACCATTTTATACACTGTCGTTTTGGAAAACACACTGTCTCCTAAAAATATAACTGTTACAATAACCCTTTAGAAGTAACAACCCAATTGGTTACTCACCCCTGACCTCAATTTGGCATGTTTTGTGATTGTGTGGATAACCTTTTGTGATTTAGATAGGAGGAATGTACTGAAATTGGAAAACAATAGGTATAATGAAACCTACAAGGCACAATGTTATAGATTGTTTGTAGTGTTGGAAAACACACTATCCTATGCCAGTTAACTACTACTTACCTTTCCTAGAAATTTGGTCTTGTCTACTGGTACAGTCCAAATGTCATTTCACTTTGTTCATCTGATTGGAACAAAACACCTTGACAGAAAAGAAGGCCGAATGGACAAATTACATAGATGGAAATAATTGATGGTTGGATGTTAACTCCGACCTACCGTAGCCTGTCTTGTTATTGAGAAAATGTGTCAGCACTGGTGTGTTTTCAAAATCATATTTTGGAATTGACAAAACCCCCAAAAAATGTGGCATTCGAAACCATTATTTGCAAATAGAAAAATGAGGGGCTAAGAATGTATTGAAATTGGAAAACAATAGGTATTATGAAACCTGCAAGGCACAATGTTGTTATTGATTGGTCCCATTTCAGTTAGTTCAATATGAAGAGTTTTATTTTGTTATGCTCCAAGAATGTAATGAAGTACACTTTCAAAGTTTTGAACAACTCTTTGCTATAGTCCAAATGTCATTTCACTTTATTTATCTGATTGGAACAAATATATTGCTTACAATATTTGCAGAATTGGAAAACACACTATCTCCTCTCAGTTGGTGGGAAAATTGACCTAAGGACACCATGAACTCCTACCTACCATTTCCAGGACATTTGGTCCTACCTACTGATTTAGTCACTTTGATCCCTTGTCTGGTGGACCCGGCACTATGACGTCTTGTCATGTTATGTATGTTTCCATGTATGTTGTTATATATTTTTTCCATGCATTTTTGTAAGTACATAGGTGCTTTTTGTCTAGGAGTTAGCCGACTCCTATGCTTCAAGAATGTAATGAAGTTTAGTTTCAAATTTATGAACAACTCTTTGCTATAGTCCAAATGTCATTTTTCTTTCTTTATCTGATTGGAACAAATAAATTGCCTGCATTATTTGTAGAGTTGGAAAACACACTATCTCCTCTCAATTGCAAAGGGTTTTACAACACTATATGGGTTGCTTGTTTCTTAACACCTTATATGGAGACAGTGTGTTTTTCAACACTACAAATAATGTGAGCATTTATTTGGTCGAATTAGGTGAGGAAAATGAAATGCCATTTTGATCTCATGTTACATACATAGGTGCTTTTTGTTTATGAGTTAGCTTTCTCCTGATTGGAACAAATAAATTGCCCGCATTATTTGCACAGTTGGAAAACACACTCTCCTCTTAGTTGTAGAGGGTTTTACAACAATATATATGGAGATAGTGTGTTTTCCAACATGACAAATAATGTGAGCATTTATTTGGTTGAATTAGATGAGGAAAGTGAAATGCCATTTTGATCTCATGTACATAGATGTTTTTTGTCTAATGTCAAAAAGCTAGACAAAATGCACCTAACATTGTCATTTTCCACATTTTTCATTTTCTAGTTTGGTGGGTGGAGAGTGACTTGTGGGCAAGGAAAATGGATTTGGAGGTGGCCAAACCACTACAAACCCCTCAAACACATTCCTCGCTGTGGCGCATAGGCATTTTCCACAATTTGATTTTGCAATTTGCTGGTTGTGGAGGGACACACAACCGAGGATGGAGATAATGTGTTTTCCAACACTGCAAGTAATGTGAGCATTTATTTGGTTGAATTAGATGAGGAAAGTGAAATTACATTTTCATATCATGTTTTATACATTGGTGCTTTTTGTCTATGAGTTAGCTTTCTCCTGATTGGAACAAATAAATTGCTCGCATTATTTGCATAGTTGGAAAGCACACTGTCTCCTCTCAGTTGCAAAGTGTTTTACAACAATATATGGGTTGCTTGTTTATTAACACCTTATATGGAGACAGTGTATTTTCCAACACTGCAAATAATTTGAGCATTTATTTGGTTGAATCAGATGAGGAAAATGAAATGCCATTTTGATCTCACATTACATACATAGGTGCTTTTTGTTTACAAGTTAGCTTTCTCCTGATTGGAACAAATGAATTGCTTGCATTATTTGCACAATTGGAAAAAACACTATCTCCTTGCAGTTGTAGAGGGTTTTACAACATTACATGGGTTGCTTGTTTCTTAACACCTTATATGGAGACAGTGTGTTTTCCAACACTGCAAATAATGTGAGCATTTATTTGGTCGAATCAGAATCAAATGAGGAAAATTAAATGCCATTTTGATCTCATGTTACATAAATAGGTGATTTTTGTTTATGAGTTAGCTTTCTCCTGATTGGAACAAATGAATTGCTCGCATTATTTGCACAATTGGAAAACACACTGTCTCTTCTTAGTTACAGAGGGTTTTACAACACTATATGGGTTGCTTGTTTCTTAACACCTTATATGGAGATAATGTTTTCCAACACTACAAATAATGTGAGCATTTATTTGGTCAAATCAAATGAGAAAAATGAAATGCCATTTTGATCTCACATTACATGTACATAGGTGCTTTTTCTTTACAAGTTAGCTTTCTCATGATTGGAACAAATGAATTGCTTGCATTATTTGCACAGTTGGAAAACACACTGTCTCCTCTTAGTTGTAGAGGGTTTTACAACACTATATGGGTTGCTTGTTTCTTAACACCTTATATGGAGATAGGGTGTTTTCCAACACAACAAATATTGTGATCATTTATTTGGTTGAATCAGATGAGGAAAATGAAATTCCATTTTGATCTCATGTTACATACATGGGTGCTTTTTGTTTATGAGTTAGCTTTCTCTTGATTGGAACAAATGAATTGTTCACAATATTTGCACAATTGGAAAACACACTATCTCCTCTCAGTTGCAAAGGGTTTTATGACACTATATATGGAACAAGTGTGTTTTCCAACATTGCAAATAAGGTGAGAATTTATTTGGTTGAATCAGATGAGGAAAATGAAATGCCATTTTGATCTCATGTTACATACATAGGTGCTTTTTGTTTACGAGTTAGCTTTCTCTTGATTGGAACAAATAAATTACTCGCATTATTTGCAGAGTTGGAAAACACACTGTCTCCTCTTAGTTGCAGAGAGTTTTACAACACTATATATTGAGAGAGTGTGTTTTCCAACATAGCAAATAACATGAGCATTTATTTGGTCGAATTAGATGAGGAAAATGAAATTCAATTTTGATCTCATGTTACATACATACATATTGTAATATAGTGGAAAATATATTGTGTTGTAGAAGTTATTCATGATAGAATTTACTTGTTCAACTCCATCCATAGTAGCATCTCTGAATTTCTTTACGTGCACAAATTGTCATGTAATACAAGACCTCTTCAATTTGTCTACTTGTACATTTCCATTTTTCCTTTACTTATAATGCGCATGAACCTTCATCAACTTCTCAAGAGCATGGAGGATATTTTCAATTAGTACATTATGTATCTCACTCAACCTCTCTACTTCTTTTCAAGTGTTTTTGCAGATGATTCATTTTTCATTGCATGAATTCTAGTACTTGCTACCTTTGGTTCTACATTGCCATTTTCCCATTTCACATAGTGCACATTCTCATTCATCAACTTCTGAAGAGGAGGAACAATTTGTTCAATCAATACATTAGCTATCTCATTCACTTTGGTTTGCTTCTTTTCAAGTGTTTTTAGAGAAAAGTCCTTTTTGATTACATTCTTTCTATCTCATTCATTTTGGTTCTACATTGCCATTTTTCCATAACATTCTTATTGTGTACTAATAAAATATTTTTCATTACATTCTTACTGTCTATATATAAGTGCATGTTAGAAAACACTGGGTGTGTAATGAAATTAAGCTAAGGGGTGACACACCAATTGGGTTGTTACTGTGTTGATAACAAAAGTTTTTGAATACATTCTTACTATTTTCTAAAATTTTGGGTTGGGAAATACTGGGATTTATAGACGTTGTAACCCACATATTTTTCTTAAAGCCTTTACAAGTAGCAACGTAGTTGCTTACTCATGGTCACCTCAATTTGGTAAGTTTTGTGGTTTCCCCATGTGCAACTCCTCATTGTGCTCTTCACCCTCTAGGTTTGAGCATGGAGATTGAACCACAGAGTGTTATCCAATGCGTAATTATTCTGTGGATTAGCATATTTAACCAATGTGATCACTTGCTATTTTTTGGTCAGTCAAGGTGATCACCAAGGTTTTCATTGACTTCTTAACATTTATTCTTGAATAGCCGATGCACACTATGCTTTGCAACCAATGTGTCTTGAAATAATCTGTATTTTTTCAGTTATCTGTACAAGTAATGAAATAAATAAAAATTTGATAGTGGTGCATGGTACCTTTCTTGTGTGTCTTGTCTACCCTTATTGATTATGCAATTGATGAACTCTTTCATATTGCAGGAGAGATGAGTTTGAGATATATCTGAATGAACATTCATTGCTTCACAATTCTAGCAAAATGGAAAAATGGCAGATATAATTGCTGATATGTATTACTAGTGTTAGCAATAGGTTAAAGTGGAAGGGAATTACGCGAGCCTTTTCTATTTAGAGAAAGAAAGGTGAAAATACTATTTTTTTCCAGTTTGCACGTTGAAAGTTGAAGGTTTGAGTGCATGTGGAGGAGTTGGGGGAGAAAAATGACCAAATTGAGGTGATAGGTACTATCCAATAGTGTTGTAGAGGGTTTTACAACACTATTTGGGTTGCTTGTTTCTTAACACCTAGGATTTTGCAACATGAATTGTTGCAAAACATAATGAAATGCGTACTATGAATCACACTATGTGTTGATGGTTAATAGAGTCTCCCTTAAATGAGAGATGTGCTATTTAATAAAATAGAACACCATCTATACATTTGTATATTTGCATTGCAAGACAAAGGTTGGGTAAAAGTAAAGGCATGCTTCAAAACACATTGTGTTTTCCAACATGCACTACACAACGTTCATCACTTTCAACGAGTTTATTCATTATTTTCAATAATGGCAAGAAATTGTTGTTCTTGATTTTTGTAATACACACCTACATATACAAGTTTAAAAACCGGAAAGGTCTTGGGTATGTTGTGATGTGGAGGTTGAAAAATGCAATGTTATGAAGCATGCAATTTGTTATATACTTGAAACTTAAACACAAAAATGGAAAGTGTGATTTTGAAGACATTCTTACCATTTTGTAACATTCCATTTTGCAAACCTGTGGGTGTTAAGAAGCAAACAACCCGCCATGAGATGACCCTTTACATTCAAACAGGGAGATTCAAATAACTGAAACCCAACACTATGTTTTCCCAATTACAATTGTTTTGTGCACTTTTTTTTTAATCATGTGAAATTTAAACACAACAATGGAATGTGTGATTTTGGAGACATTCATACTATTTTGTAAAACTCCATGTTGCAATTCCCTACGTGCTAAGAAGTAAGCAACTGCTATGAGACAACCCTTTACATTTAAACAAGGAAATTGAGATAACTGAAACCCAACATTGTGTTTTCCAAATTGTAATTATTTTGTGCACTTTTCTTTTAAGTCATGTGAAATTTAAATGCAATTTTTTCCCAAATTAAAAGTCCTTATAAATTTTGAAAGGGCTTTTCAATACATTCAAACTGTCTATATTACAAAAGATTTTGAAGACATTCTTTCTATTTAGTAAGAATACATGTTGGAAAACCCTAGGTGTTAAGAAACAAGCAATGCATATAGTGTTGTAAAACCTTGTGCAAGTGAGAAGAGAAAATGTGTTTTCCAACACTACAAATAATGTGAGCATTTTATTTGTTCCAATCAGATTAAGACAACAAAATGAAATTTGGACTGTAGGAAAGAGTTCAAAAATTTGAAAGTGGACTTCATTGTATTCTTGGAGTAGCGAAATGAAACTCTTCATAATGAACTAACTGAAATGGGACAGTGTGTTTTCCAGCATTGCAAACAATCTATAACAACATTGTGCCGTGTAGGTTTCATAATACCTACTATTTTCCAATTTTATTACATTCTTGGCAACTCATTTTGCTATTTGCAAATAATGGTTTTGAATGCCATATTGTTTTTTGATTTTTTCCATTCTAAAATATGAGTTTGAAAACCCACCGGTGTTGACACATTTTCCCAGTGACGGGATAGGCCATGATAGGTTAGAGTTAATGTCTAACTGTCAAGTCTTTCTATAAGTGCTATTTGTCTCGCTGACCACCTTTTTTGTTGGTGTGTTTTGTTCCAATCAGATGAAGAAAGTGAAATGAGATTTCAACTGTAGCAAAGTGAAATTTGAAAGTGGACTTCATTACATTCTTGGAGCATACCAAAACAAAACTTTTACACATTGTGTATGGTTTCTGATTTCTCTAAACATTATTCTGTAATTTCACTCATATTTCCACAATGGGTTAGTTATTTCATTCGAAAATTGCAAAATTTCATATTTCCCGTTGCTCTCTACCAACCTACCAAACATCACTGTGGAAAATGTCAATGAAAATGGGACCTCATCTAGGCTTTTTTCTATTTGCAAATAATGGTTTTCAATGACATGTTTTGGGCTTTTTGTCCATTCTAAAATATGATTTTTAAAACATGATGACTATTTTGATGCATGCAACATGCATTTTTGTAGGGAAAATAACTTCCTACCAATTGTAGAAGGTGATCTCCTTGCAGCATGGCTTACACATGATAATGTATTGCCCTTCTTCGGGGATACGACACATTTGATTATCATTGCTAGTTGATTTCTAGATTCAATTGTGTAAGAATTTTTGCATCAACGTTTCAGATCAGACTTCGTGATCCAACATCAAGATGATTGATGCTCTCTTCTTCATCCTAATGTTGGATCATAGAGTGTGATCCAAGATGTTGATGCAAAAATTCTTACACAATCGAATCCAAAAATCAACTAGCAATAATCAATATGGATTGTGGAAAATTGATATCATTTATGTCTGATTATGTTATCATTTCAAGACATTTTTTCAGGGATAATAGCTTGATTTTACTATATTTTTTATGGAGATAATGCATGTCAGAGGCATCATAACATACAAAAACCATATGATGGGACAATATAATGCAAAAAATAATTGGAGGTTCGAAAACACAGTGTGTTGTGAGTTCTTTCATTCTCCATGTTGAAATATGAACGTTTGAGAGCATGGGGTGGAGTTGTAGGTGCGAGATATAAAAAGCATCCAAATTAAACTAAGGGGTGATTAACAAATTGGGATGCTAATTACTTGTGAAGGGTTTGTAAATGGTATTTGGTTTGCAGGTTTAATGACACCTAGTGTTTTCCAACCTACAATTACACATTGTTGGCCTTGGCATTCTATGAAAAGGTGAACCTATCCATGCCCAATATAAGTGTTAGATAAAAAACATGACAACATTTTGTGACAATTGGGTATATTTGGAGCTACTTTGCAATATTTGCAAAACAAGCTCTTCTCTCTAGCACACATCACCACCTCTTCCACAATCTCATCCACTCGACTCCATGATGTCAGAAGGTGTCATCAATGTATGATGGAGAGAAGTGCATGCTTTGGAAATGGGAAAGGTATGCTTTAAAGTTTCCCAATTGTCATGAAATGTTGTCGTGTTGCCGGGGGGGGGACAACCTTGTGTGTTTTCCATCTTGTAACTTTTTTTGTGCATCTTGTGTTCCAAATGTTTAACAATATTGAAATGGAATGTTTACTGCAAGTAAGGGTTGTTATAAAAATATGAATGAAGGTGAACTTCAATACACTGTGTTTTTATAGTCTGCATAATAGAAAGTGTTGTCTTTGAAGAAGAATTAAGAAGCGGGGGACAACCCTCTGTGTTTTCCATCTTGCAAATTTTTTTGGTGTGGAATGTTTCTTGCAGGAAAAGGCAATTATAAAATATGAAGGTAAACTTCAATACAATGTGTTCTTACGGTGTGCATAACACTAAATTTTGTCTTTGAACAAGATTTGAAAACTAAGGGACAACCTTGTGTGTTTTCCATCCTACAACTTTTTTCTACATCTTTTGTTTGAAACGTATTACGATATTGAAATGGAATGTTTACTGCAAGTAATGGGTTATAAAATATGAAGGTGAACTTGAATACAATGTTTTGTTATAGTTTGCATAACAAAAAGTGTTATCTTTGAAGAAGAATTGAGAAGTGAGGGACAACCTTATTAACCAAATTGAGGTGGGGGGAGTAACCAATAGGGTTGTTACTTGTAAAGGGTTTTAGAATAATTTGTGGGTTGCATGATTTATAACACCCTTTGTTTTCCAACTTGAAATTTCAGATATCAATTTGAATGTCTTGATTTTTTTTTTCTTGTTTAGATAGTATGAATGTAAAAGGAACCTCCAAAAATTACAATTGTTAGTTATGGTATAAATTGCAATTTAGTATCTTCATGTGATTGAAAAAAATAAATGGAAAAAATAATTGCATGTTGTAAAACATAGTGGGTTACTTGTATTGTGTTTTACAATAGTGTGGGTTGTACGTTTCATAACACCATCTCTTTTCTAGCCTGTAATCTTGCTTTCAATAGGAATGTATGGAAAACCTTTTTTTATTTAGACACAGAATGCAATCAAAGACACATTCAACATTTATCACAAGTCTTAGGTAGACTAAAATATGCGTTTGAAATTGTTCTTTTGATTGAAAAAAGATATGCTTGATTATTGCAAATGGTGAAATAAATTTTGGAACTTTAACTATCCATAACACTTGCAATAGTTTTATAGTTTATAGGAAACCAAGGATGCGTGTTGTAAAAGGGAAATTGCTTTGTACACCGAAGAATTTCATTGAGGTGGAAAAAAAACCTAAAAGGGTGTGTAGTAACACATCTTTGGGGTGGTCATGTTCACAAAACATGTGGGTAAGATCTGGTAATTACAAGATGCAATAAAATGTATAATTTTAATCTCTCATAAGTGATTACGATGTTGACTAAAAAGTGGGAATGTTTTAATTAGAAGGCAACACCCATAGTACATAGGAAGTACCCTCATTTTAGGAAAATGTTGAACTCTAAGGCATCAACATGTTCAGTAATTGATTGTGAACTTCCAATTGTCCTTTCCTTCCTATGCGTCAATCAAAATGCTTTACAATTTCAGTTAGAAAATATCATGTCTATTACAAATATGCTAATTTTGATAGTATATCATTCCTTTGATTTAGGAAAATAATCAAGGAGACCATCATGCTCTTTCCATAGTCCATGACCACAAGGAAGAGCATGCAAAGGGAGACCCTAAGGATGGGGAGGGATCTAATGAAGCACAAAGTGATGTGGCAGATGGGAAGGTAGATATAATAATTGAATTATTGCATCATTTGGCTGTGTATATGTTATGCATTCAAATTGTTTGAATATCAAATATATTAAGCAATTTCCTTTTACAAATTTGTTGTGTAGGTTGCTGCTGAATACAAAAGAGAAGTGGTGAATGGTAGATATGTATATTATTGTATTGTAGAAGAATGTACAAGAAAATATTATGATAGGAGAGTGTTCAACATGCACAGGTTTCAGTATCACCACCTTGCTATGCATTTGGGGGGGAACCAAAAAAACTTTCTCCTCCTCTCAATAAAATTGAAAGAGTACCTTCAAAAGAAGGTGGAAAATATAGAGTACCAAATGAATCTACAACAACATCTCCAACAAAAGTGTGTTATTATAAGTTTCTGTCAAAAAGTATGGGAAACATAGCTTCCTTCAGCTTCCCCAACAAGGAAAGGATGAGGTGAAGAAGTGAATGGTGTTATACAACAGTAAGGAGAGGAAGGAGAAGAGAAGGAAAAAAATATTAAAATTGCAGGAGAGAAAGAGAAAGGAAGGAATGGTAATGTCAAACATAACTATTAAATCTAAATTTTACTTGGTTCATATTTTATGTTCAGATGCATACAAGGTTCACTTAATGTTATCTTACATGACATGAAAGGGTGATGGTCGAGAAGTTGTTTTTGTTTCCTAGAAAATTAGTGTTCATTTGCTAGAGGAAGTTGTGCCCACGGAAGGTGAAGATGATGTTGTTCCTCCTAGCCTTGCATCTAACATTCATAAGAAGCATCGTAAATGGTTAAAAGTTTCAAGGAACCCTCTAAAGAAGAAATGACAACAAATGGTGATCTCAAAATATTCTATTTAATGTTTGTTTTTATTATTTGAATGAATTGGTTGCATGCATCTGAGTTTGGTGCGGCATCTCAATTCCTCCTATTACACAACATGGATGAACAATGAAGTGTTGCACTTGAGTAGGTTTTTGTTGTATTGGAAGATGAAGTAGTGCTCATGGAAGCACAAGATGATGTTGTTCCTCCCAACCCCTTTTCTAACATGGAGAAGAACAAGAAGCATGTACGGTTTAAAATTTCCTCATGCCCTCACAAGAAGAAATGAGTACAAACGATGCTTTCAATATCTTCTATTTGATGTTTGTTTTGATTATTTCAATGAATTTGTTGCATGCATTTGAATTTGATGTGATGTTCAATTCCTACTATTACAAGGCAACAATGAACAATAGAGTCTTGCCCTCAAAGAGGATACTCTTGAGTTGGAAGATGAAGTGGAGGCCATGGAAGAACAAGATGATGTTGTTCCTCCCAACCCATTGTATAACATTGAGAAGAAGAAGAAGAAGAAGGAGCATATATGGTTTAAAGTTTCCTCACACCCTCACAAGAAGAAATGAGAACAAATGGTGATTTCCAATATTCTATTTAATGTTTGTCTTGATTATTTCAATGAATTGGTTGCTTGCATCTGAATTTGATGTAACATTTCAAATCTTGCTATTACAGGGCAACAATGAACAATTGAGTCTTTCCCTTGAACAAGATACTCCTAATTTGGAAGATGAAGCACACACCATGGAAGAACAAGATGATGTTGTTCCTCCCAACCCATCGTATAACATTGAGAAGAAGAAGAAGAAGGAGCATATATGGTCTAAAGTTTTGTCATGCCCTCATAAGAAGAAATAAGAAGAAATAAGAAGAAATGGTGATTTTGAAACCTTCTATTTAATGTTTGTTTTGATTATTTCAATGAATTCATTGCATGCATATGAATTTGATGTGACATTTCAATTCCTCCTATTACAAGGAAATGATGAACAATGGAGTCCTGCCCTCAAACATGATACTATTGATTTGGAAGATGAAACAGAGGCCATGGAAGTACAAGATGATGTTCCTCCCAACTTGTCATCTAACAATGTTAAGAAGAAGAAGGAGTGTATACGGTCAAAACAGTCAAGGTTCCTTGACATGGAAAAACTATAAGAAATGGTGAATTCAAATTCTTTTATTTAATGTTTTTTTTTATTATTTCAATGAATTGGTTGCATGCAGCTGAATTTGAAGTGATGTTTGAATTCCTGCTATTATAGGGCAAGGATGAACAATAGAGTCTTGGCCTTGACCTAATTGGAAATGCCATTGCAATTGAAATGGGAGAGGTTAATTGAGATGGACATGAGGATGGGGAGAGTACTGGCTTGCAAGTGGGGTAGGGAAATAAATATGGACATGGGGATGGGGAGAGCACTGGCCTCTAGGTGGGATAGGGTAACAAAGATGGACATTGAGATAGGAAGAACACTGGCTTGCATGTGGAACTAGGTAACAAAGATGGACATGGGGATGAGGAGAGCATTGGCTTGCATGTGGGAGAGGGTAATAAAGATGGACATGGGGACAAGGAGAGGGCGAGCCTACAAGGGGGAGATGGAAATAAAGAAGGACATGGGGATAGGGAGAGCACTAGCTTGCAAGTGGGAGAGGGTAATAAAGATGGACATAGGGGCAGGGAGAGCACTGGATTGCAAGTGGAAGATGGTAATAAAGATGGAAATGGGGGTAGGGAGAGCATTGGCTTGCAAGTGGGAGAGGGTAATAAAGATGGACATGGGCATGAGGAGAGCACTAGTCTGCAAGGGGGAGATGGCAATAAAGATGGACATGGGGACCGAGAGAGCAGTGACGTACCATCTATATCAGTAATAGACCCAACACACTTCCATGCTTCTATTCTTATTTCTTTATGAATATTTTAATGTTCCTTCAATTATGCTTCACGCCAATGATGTTTCCATTGTAGCCAAATTGGTGGATGAACATATGATAGAGTTCAAGGGTATCACTTTGAAGGTTGGTGGTCACATTGATCTTTGGAGGCAGTGTAAATGGGTTGCCAAAGGCATTGTACATGTTTTCAATAGAAGCACTCAAGCCCACTACTTTAGGCACCCAAAAAATTGTGTGAGTCAGCATTGTTTAGGCCATTGCTAGTGAATGCTTAGTGCCTTTTCCATGTCTTGGTGTAGAGACTGTCAAAGAGTGTGTGGGCGACTTCATGGTATGGAATCTCTTTGAGATGAAGCATTTTGTTCTAGAGGTACACATAAACGATATGTTGTTGTATATAGCATACTACCTTATATTGTTTCCATGCATACATTAACTATGATTAATTGATTGCTATAGGGTGAAGGTGTTAAACCTGCCAAGGATAAAGTACAACCTATGAAGAAATCTGTTGTTTCACATTCATCATCTGCAAGGGTTCATGGAATTAGAATCACCCCTCCTGAAATACACAAGAACCCTAAGAAACATGCCATATATTACACATGCATGAACTTGATTGCAAAGAATAGGCAACCTAGGATATGATGAGACAAACTCAGAATACTGTTCTACATTGTGGGGTTCATTATTTGATTATTAAACAATTGTGGTGTAGAGATATACCATTTTTATATGTTTGAACACTATGTTGTTATACATTTGATATGAGACTTTTCATGGCCCTATGTAATTATTTGATTATTGAACAATCATGGTGAACAAATATACTATGTTCATGTCTTTGAACACCTTGTTGTCATTCATTTCATATCAGAATTTTCATAGCCCTATAATTGTTTCATTACGAGAAAGAATGTAATAAAGTACACTTTCAATTTTTAGAACAAGTATTTCATTGACTGTATATGGCATATTTCCTTTTTCCATGTGATTGGAACAAATTAAATGGTAGCATTGTTCGCAGTGTTGGAAAACACACTGCCCCCTATTAGTTATTTCGTTATGATAAGTATTTGTTTTGTTACGACCAATAATGTAATGAAGTCCACTTTGAATTTTTAGAACAAGTATTTTCTAGAGTGGAGATGAAAAATTTCCCTTTTCCTTGTGATAAGAATAAATAAAATGCTTGCATTGCTTGTAGTGTTGGAAAAAACAATGTCCCCTCTTAGTTTTTTCCTTACAAAAAGTTTTTATTTCTCACACTCAAAAAAATGAAGTGAATTCCACTTTGGATTTTTACAACAATTTGGTAGAGTGGAGATGCCATATTTCCCTTTTTCATGCCATTGTTATAAATAAAATGCTTGTATTGGTTGTAGTGTTGGAAAACACATTGTCCTTTGTTAGTTATTTGCTTCTGAAAAGTCTTTATTTCTTACACTCCCAAAATGAAATTAAGTCCACTTTCAATTTTTAGAACGACTATTTGGTAGAGTGGAAATGGCATATTTCCTTTTTCCATGTGATTGGAACACATAAAATGCTTGCTTGAATTGATTGTAGTTTTGGAAAACACACTATCCCTTGTTAGTTATTTTCTTATGATAAGTATTTATTTCTAATACTCCAAAAAATAATTTAAGTCCACTTTCATATTTCATGAAATGTTTTTTATTTTATACACTCCAAAAATTTAATGAAGTCCACTTTCAAATTTTATAACTAGTTGGTTGAGTAAAAATGACATTTCCTTTTTCCATGTAATCAAAACAAATAAAATGCTTACATTGCTTGCACTGTTGGAAAACACACTGTCCTATGTCAGTTACTTCATTATGAAAACTTACTTATGTATGTCAACTTACTTACAAATGTAAGCACATGCAATGAGCACTTTATGTTCTAGGAACTGTAACAAAACAATGTATTGAAGTTCACCTTCATATTCTATAACAACCCTGACTTTTAGGAAACATTCCATTTCAATACCGTAATACGTTTACAACACAAGATGCAAAAAAGAAACTTGCATGATGGAAAACACATAGGGTTGTTCCTCACTTCTCAATTCTTCTTCAAAGACAACACTTTATATTATGCAGACTGTATCATCATTGTGTATTGAACTTCACCTTCATATTATATAACAACCCATTACTTGCAACAGAACATTTAAATATCAATACGTTTCATGCACAAAAAAGTTGCATGATGTTCACAAATATTGTTCAAAGACAACAATTAGTGTTAAATGCACACCATAAGAACACAATGTATTGAAGTTCACATTCATATTTTATAACTTCCCTTGCTTGTAGCAAACATTCCACACAAAAAAAAATTACAGGATGGAAAACACAGAGGGTTGTCCCTTGCTTCTCAATTCTTCTTCAGAGACAACACTTTCTGTTATGCAGATTGTAAGAAAACATTGTATTTAAGTTCACCTTCATATTTTATAACAACCCTTACTTGTAGCAAATAGGAACCATTTCAATATTGTTATACATTTGGAACACAAGATGCACAAAAAAAGTTATAGGATGGAAAACACATAGGGTTGTCCCTCACTTTTCAAATCTTGTTCAAAGACAATAGTTAGTGTTATGCACACTATAAGAACAAAACGTATTGAAGTTCACCTTCATATTTTATAACTTCCCTTGCTTGTAGCAAACATTTGATGGTAATGCACAAGTCAAACAACTGAACTCACTATGCTCTTGCCAACAACTCAAATCACTAAACTAAAAAGCTCCACCTTTGAGGCAAATTTCCTTCACAAAAACCTTATTTCAAAATACCCAAACTAAGAACCAAGCCCAAAACCTCTTGTAGATTCCTCAAAACACTTTAACCAATAACAAAATACTGACACAAACCAATCCCCAACTTAAACATATCAATATGTGAACTTTCAAAAGACAACACTTTATGTTATGTAGACTGTAACAAAATAGTGTATTTAAGTTCACCTTCAAATTTTATAACAACCCTAACTTGTAGTAACCATTCCATTTCAATATCCTTATACGTTTGGAACATACTATGCACAAAAAAAAGTTGCAGAATGGAAAACACACAGGGTTGTCCGTCACCTCTAAAATCTTGTTCTAAGACAATAGTTTTTGTTATGCAGACTATAACAAAATAGTGTATTCAAGTTCACCATCATATTTTATAACAACATATTACTTGTAGCAAACATTCCATTTCAATATCCTTATATGTTTGGAAGACAAGATGCACAAAAAAATTTGTAGCATGGAAAACATAGTGGGTTGTCCCTTGCTTCTCAATTATTCTTAAAAGGAAACACTTTTTGTTATGAAAAATGTAAAAAAATAGTGTATTTAAGTTCACCTTCATATTTTATAACAACCCTTACTTGCAAAAACCGTTGCATTTCAATATCGTTATACGTTTGGAACACACTATGCACAAAAAAAAGTTGCAGAATGGAAAACACATAGGGTTGTCCCTCACCTCCGAAATCTTGTTCTAAGACAATAGTTTTTGTTATGAAAACTATAACAAAATAGTGTATTCATGTTCACCTTCATATTTTATAACAACCCTTACTTGCAACAAACATTGCATTTCAATATCGTTATACGTTTGGAACACACTATGCACAAAAAAAAGTTGCAACATGGAAAACACATAGGGTTGTACCTCACATCTCAAATATTGTTCTAAGACAATAGTTTTTGTTATGAAAACTATAAAAAAATAGTGTATTCAAGTTCACCTTCATATTTTATAACAACCCTTACTTGTAACAAACATTCCATTTCAATATTGTCATGCGTTTGGAACACATTATGCACACAAAAAAGTTGCAGAATAGAGAAGACAGGGTTGTCCCTCACCTCTAAATATTGTTCTAAGACAATAGTTTCTATTATGTAGACTGTAACAAAATAGTGTATTCAAGTTCACCTTCATATTTTATAACAACCCTTACTTGCAACAAACATTCCATTTCAATATCGTTATATGTTTGGAACACACTATGCACAAAAAAAAATTACAGCATGGAAAATATACAGGGTTATCCCTCACTTCTCAAATCTTGTTCTAAGAAAATAGTTTCTTTTATGTAGATTGTAACAAAATAGTGTATTCAAGTTCACCTTCATATTTTATAACAACCCATTACTTGCAGCAAACATGATGTAGGAGCATCTTGACAACATCATGCTTCCTTGAAGAAATTTTGAAATTTGATGCAATTTTGGTGTCTCAACCTTGTAACAAGGTTCTAGAGGTCATTTTCATGTGATTAGGTTACTAGGAGGTCAAGGTTTAGTGTTTTATGTCAAAATTGAAATAAATATAAAAGTTGTCACATAAAGATGTAAATGTTGCAAAGTTGCAAAACTTGCAAAATTGAAAAAAAATGCAAATGTATGGAAGATGAAAGGTCAGGTCGCTTGGAGGCAGTTGAAAATTAGTTATAAACTGAAAATTCATGTTAGAATTCCTTTAAAAAGGCCTTGTATGCATGTTGTATGGTGTGGGTGATTGGAGGTAAGAATTTGAATGAATGAAATCACTGTTTTATGCATTATTTCTCAGAAAATATCTATATTTCTATTGTGTACTGTTGATGGTGTTTTCTGCACAACAACTCAGACAAAAAATGATATTCTATCTCTCTTGAAAGATAATCTTCAACAAGTTACTAAAAATCACCCCAAGGTCTATCGGGTGTCAGGTCATGACAATGCATAAACAACTCAGATAATATGTGAAAATGCTGGTAATCACAATCGAACCTTACTACAAGCAAACTGTATCCTTCCAACTTATCAAATTTTGCAATATTATGATCTCAAATCCTAAATCTAACCGAATAATACAGAAACAACAAAAGATGAGAGTGTAAGAGATGTAACAAAACCTAAACTATTTCCAAGATAAACAATGCAAATGATAAATTCTTGGAATGGACCAATCTCAAATAACCAATTCCTGCTTAACCCACAATGCAATATCACAAGAAAGGTGCAATCTTCTAAGGCATATAATTTTTCAGACCATAGACATTCATCCACAATTGAACTAAGCACAAATAAATATATGGTCCAGGTTGACTTCACCAACCTACTACAATCAGATAGTTACTGGGAGTATAGACCAGAGATTGCTACAAACATTCCAAGCATAAAACCATGAACATCATTTACCAAACTTATCCACTTCTAAATCTAACATCAAATCTTCTATTCTCAAGCAATTTCAAAGATGGAACAATAGGAACCATGCAAGATGAACTAACAGAACGATTTCACCAAAGAAACCACAATGTCTTCAATTGTATTAGATCACCAGAGTGTAGCAACAATTCCATTGTTCTATGTTACAACACTTGCTTTAAAGAACTAACTGCTACCTCTACTATAGAATGCTCTAGTTCTTTCTTAATCTAGATTGTCTCTATTATCTATCTAACTAACTCCTTACAAATGAGGCACAAATGCCATTTATAGAAAACCCCAAACATGTCTGCCCAATTAGATTTTACAATAATAACTAGCCCCAAAATAGGTCGGCCTAATTAGATTTTACAATAATAACGGGCCCCAAAATAGGTCGGCCAGGAGAATTTCAAAATAGGACAAGATTTGCATTAAATGCATGAATATTATCCATGTTGGCCTACGATCTCCAGCAAGATCAGATTCATGTGTCTTCCAGAAAGTCCTCCAGCTGTAGACAGTTTTGGCACAGATTTTTAGGCAGGTCCCACTTTTGGAAATTTCATTTTCAAAATCTTTTTCAAGAAATTTTTAATTTTAATAACATTTTTAAATAAAATTCCATTTTTGGAAAAAATAAATAAATAAATAATTATTTTCGGAAAAATTTCCATTCTGGAAAATTTCGGGATTTGGGCCCTTCCGGGGAAGTTAGACCAAAGGGAAAATCCGAGAAAATCCAGGTCAAGCGGATTCCAGACCAGAATCAGGGAAAATCTAGGTAGACAGGATTTTGGGAAAATCCAGGCAGATAGGATTCTAGGAAAATCCACGCGGACAAGATTCTGGGAAAATCCAGGCGGACAGGATTCTGGGAAAATCTAGGCAGAAAGGATTTTGGTAAAATCCAGGCGGATAGGATTCTGGGGAAATCCAGGTGGACAAGATTCTGGGAAAATCCAGGTAGACAAGAATCTGGGAAAATCCAGGCTGATAGCATTCTGGGAAAATCCAGGTAGACAGGATTATGGGAAAATCCAGGTGGACAGGATTCTGGGAAAATCCAGGCGGACAGGATTCTGGGAAAAGCTCGGATTTTGTTCAAAACTTAGTTTTTCGAAGCACAACTCGGGGGGAAGGACTTGGACAACCAAGATGAACATCTAAGGACCTCCAAAGGCAATGAAATCAATAAAATTAAGGGGCCAAAAGACACCAAAGCCAGAGCAAAAAGAGGGTCCCCACTTTCAGTGGGGCGTGTGTGCAAAACTGCACAACATGTACGGACTTGTACAGGTAGGAAATAGTTTCTAATTGATTGTAAGTGAATGATCCTTCAATCACCTTCCTTTCAGTCTTTGTTTCATGCAAATTGGTTTAGTTTGTGGAAGAAATTGATGATTTTGCTATAGATGGTCAAACCCCGAGCTAGGGTAAATAGTAGCATGAAAATCTTGTGTATCTTTCAAACTATCAAGTGAAAATTTCTAATTTTTGGTAGAAATAACATTAATTGCATCTACTTGAATATTCTAGAGGTTTTGGATAAAAAAGATAAGATTTGTGAGGGAGAAATGAAGATTTATGACTGTAACTATCTGAGAAAATAGAGTTCTAAGGAACAATTAAGTAATACAGACCTAGGGTTTGATGAATCACTCAAGGAAATAGATGTCTGATGGACTAATATGCATGAGCAGGTCCAATTTAGCATATTCCAAGAATTGGTTAAGGGAAAATGAGTTTGGAGATGACTAAATTAATAAGCCCTAGTGTGTCATAGCCCTAATTAGATGTAATTTGGACAATATAGTCTTGATTTGAGCATTTTTTCTCAAAGTAACCAATAGATATCTTTTGATATGTTTTGAAAACCCATAAAAGGTATCTAAAAATCTAGTTATAGTCTAAAGATAAGTTCCGCATTGAGAGATTTCTCCGACAGTTCATATTTGGAGTGGTACTAGCTTAAAGATAGATTTAAGAGAAAAAAGCATTAAGATGATCAATAAAGGTCCTAATATTGGATGATTTGGGTGAGATTGAGTCTCTAATGAGTTTGAAGAAGATGATTAGTTTTTTTTGGGTCAGAGAAAGTGAAAGCTCAGTTTTGTGCCTTTGTAGAACTCATTGTTTTCTGTAGTTTTCTTGTGAACTTGAAGGAATAGAAGGGATTGAGTCCCTGACTGTAAGATTTGTAATCATGTGAGTGATGGTTTCTTCCTTTGCACTACATCAAAACATTCCATTTTAATATCCTTATATGTTTGGAAGATAAGATGCACAAAAAAAGTTGCAACATGGAAAACATAGAGGGTTGTCCCTCGCTTCTCAATTCTTCTTCAAAGACAGTAGTTTCTATTATGCAAACTGTAACAAAAAATTGTATTCAAGTTCAACTTCATATTTTATAACAACCCATTACTTTCAACAAACATTCCATTTCAATATCCTTATATGTTTGGAAGACAAGATGCACAAAAAAAATTGCAGCATGGAAAACACACAGGTTTGACCCTCGCTTCTTAATTCTTCTTCAAAGACAACAATTTTTGCTATGTAGATTGTAACAAAATAGTGTATTCAAGTTCACCTTCATATTTTATAACAATCCATTACTTGCAACAAACATTCCATTTCGTATCCTTATACGTTTGGAAGACAAGATGCACAAAAAAAGTTGTAGCATGGAAAACACAGAGGGTTGTCCTTCGCTTCTCAATTCTTCTTCAAAGACAATATTTTCTGTTATCTAGACTATAACAAAATAGTGTATTCAAGTTCACCCTCATATTTTATAACCCATTCCTCACAGTAAACATTCCATTTCAATATCCTTATACATTTGGAAGACAAGATGCACAAAAAAAGTTGCAGCATGGAAAACACATAGGGTTGTTCCTCGCTTCTTAATTCTTCTTTAAATACAATAGTTTCTGTTATGTAGATTGTAACAAAATAGTGTATTCAAGTTCACCTTCATATTTTATATCAACCCATTACTTGCAGAAAATATTCCATTTCAATATCCTTATACATTTGGAAGACAAGATGCATAAAAAAAGTTGCAACATGGAAAACACACAGGGTTCTCCCTCGCTTCTCAATTCTTCTTCAAAGACAACATTTTCTATTATGTAGACTATAACAAAATAGTATATTCAAGTTCACCTTCATATTTTATAACAATCCATTACTTGCAGCAAACATTCCATTTCAATATCCTTATACATTTGGAAGACAAGATGCACATTTTATAACAACGCCAACTTGCAACAAACATTCCATTTCAATATCATAATATGTTCGAAACAAAAAATGGTCAAATTTTTTGCAAGATTGACAACACACAGGGTTGTCACAATGTTTTCAAATGTTTTCATATTTGATCTGAGATAAACAATTCACATCACATAGTCAAATGTAAAAACATTTTGAGTCGATATTATAGAATCTAAAGAAAATTACAATCCACATTTAATACTGCTAACACTGAGAACTACGTCAATCATTTACAAACAGGTATAATCTTTGCATTCTTAGCATCCATAAGGATTTGGGACACTCTGATTGTCAAGGTGGAATTGGAAACATACAATTTTGGCACCCCATAATTTGCATGTAGCAACTTGAATGAGGGTTTGACACGGTGGATCTCAAACCTGACAATGTGGTTGAATTTGAACATGACCAACTACCATTCCTCCACAAGACCCATGTGATTCCTAATTAGAGATTCCCCCTTGAGGAATCTCATAAACCTCATGCTTAGCTAGTCTGTAAGATTGTGGTTACGTATGATAATTGTTGGTTTAATGCACACCTTCTAGATGTATCCAACTAGGAAAAGGTCTCGAATTTCTCGGTAAAGAGACATTGGCCAATCACAAAAATTTACAATCTCTATTTCTAGATTGTAATATTGAACGTCCATTCCCATTTTTTCCCATACACCAAAGACATTAAAGAAGTGAGCATAACTATGATAGTTCAAATCTATGCGGTTTGGCCCTTTTCTATTAATTCTCCTTAACATCTTTTCCCGCAACTTGTACAGGAGGCTCAATTCCTCAATTTGAGCAAGAATATTGCATGGAAGATACAAGTGGTAGTTGGTCAACCAACTAGCCACCCATGCTCGTGAACTATGTGACATCTTCTATACAACTGCAACAATAGGTATTGAAATGCTTGAAATGAAAGACAAAACAACTATTTTAGAAGGTACACCTGCATTCTCTAATTAGAAAGACATTGTCAATGCAATGGAAACAGTGAAAAAGAAGCGAGCAAAGTGGAAGATATATATAATGTTTTCACTAAAGAGATTGTACCTATTCTTCGAAAGTTAACGAAGTAGCATATGCAGTATCTCCAGTGGGAATATGGAAATGCACGATTGAAACAATAGGAACAACAATTCCTGAAATGAAAGACAACAAAAATTTCAGCAAATACAACATTATCTAATTAGAAACACACTCTGAATGTTGGATTCATTACATTCTTGGACTGTAGGAAACATTAACATTTTAATGACGAAATAAGTGATAGGGGACAGTGTGTTTTTGAATAGTGCAAATAATGTGAACATTCTATTTGTTGCATTCGCATGAAGAAAGGTAGAAAAGACATTTGCATTGCACGAAATAGTTGCTAAAAAAATTCAAAGTGAAACAAAAATTTTCACAACGAACTAACTATGTAGGGACATTGTGTTTTCCAACATGGAAAATAATGTGAGCATTCTATTTGTTGCAATCAGATGAGTTTAACTAATGAATTGTAGAAATTAAATTTTTGTAGTTTATATTCATATCGCTGATTACATTCATTACATTGTACATCTTTCTAACTCAAAGCATTACTTCACATTGCATAACTAATAACTAGATGCTGATAGATGACAAAATTTCAATTACAATATAGTTTTGTACAAAGTAAACCTAAGTAGTTATGTAGTTACTTCAAATTGAATATATACTAATACAGTGCTAAGGGGTTGAAATAAATTTCTCAAACTTAATCTATTGTAAACATTTTTCACCACAATGGGTTTCCCTCAACCGACCTTTCTAGGCAGCCACCTTTCAAAACACCTTTCAATCATAAGGAAAATTTTAGTTTTAGTCTCAACAGACTTAAATCCTCACAACCAAACATTCAAACACCACCATTTTAGGTCTACTCACCATGATCTAATGACCTTTCCAAGTAGAAGATTCCACACTATACAAATACTATCCTAGGATGGTGGCCTTGCAATAAGGTCTATTAGACCATATATCTTGAACCAAATCATCAAACTAAATTCCACACATCTATTCAGATGCCCCTTAAGATGTTTAAACACATATCAAAAGATAGGATAACTTTTTTTTGTAACAACACTCATAAAAATGGATTACTATTATGCAATTTAGGCCTATTTAGACTTCTTGAGATTGATCAAACTTGTCAACATAGACACCCACAACTAAAAGTGACTCTTTGTCCTTCCCCATAGTTTCAATAGCATGGAATACAATTCAAAAAATTATTCTTGAAGGATTTTACAATCATTAATCAAAGGAACTCAAAAATACATAGTTTAGTGGGGTCATTAGTGCTAAAATTGTAAAGCATGCAAAATCTTGCATTTATTGCCAACTAGTTTGCATGTTTCAGGTATTAATAGTGGGTCTCCATAATGTAACCAATGGAGTTAGTAGGATTTTTGCATGGTAAATATTTTTATTTCATTTTTAAAGGCCTTGTAGTCGTTTGTAATAGAAGAGACTAGAATAATATTGAAAATTTTCAATAAAAGATTCTATTCTTGCTTGAGATTTCTGTATTTTACACTCAAATATGTACTTTTCTTGACTTTGTAGAAAGTCGTACATGTACTATATTGCTTAGAGTTTGACTTGATCTAGTGAAGGAGAAAACTAGGGTTATTTTGGTTTCATTCTTGTGAAGATTCACTGAGATTTACATATCTAAGAGCAAAAAGATTGCCTACGGGTCTATAACCAGATTTAAGGGTTTTAAGACCTTCATATTGTAAAAATGGCCATTCCATCTATTGTATGAACTGTAGCTTGATGGAATGGCCATTGTAGTTGTTAATATGTCTACAAATGTGTTTTGTGAGTTTGCAAGAGCTAGGAAGGTGTTGTAGGTGATTTTGTGTGTTGCCATGCATGGCAAAAATGAGTGGTTTTAGGTGAAATATGGTGGTTTTAGTAAGTGAATGCCTATGAAACTTGGGGGAAGAAAATTTTAAGGTTAGGTTAAGTTTTTTCAAGCTTAAATAGTCATGTTTGAAGAGTTTTTAGAGAGTGGGAAGCTTGGGAACATTTATTTCCATAAAAACCTCATGAAAATGGCTCAAAATGAGGGTTTAGTGAAATAGTGTCAAGGGAAGCGTATCTTCCAAAAATAATTGTGGATTTGGAGGTTTTGGTGAATATTTAATGATTCCCCATCAAAATTTAAGGTTTTGTAAGAGTTTAAATATGAGTCTCTTTGTAAAATAGGCCTATTTTGGGGTGTCTAGGACAACAAAAAAGAGCTAGTTTGAAGTGTTTGTTCCAAAAGAACCTATTGAAGTTTTGTAGTATGTTTTAGTTTGGAATAATGGGTGTTTTAAAGTTTCAATATTTGGGTGATTGAGTAATTTATTGGTGTGTAAAGTTGAGCAAATGGGTTTATAGATCTACTAGAAAGTGTAGCTGGTTGTGTAAGTTGCACCCAAGTTTGGGTTTGAGAGTCAAATCCTTGTTTGAATCAAGTTGATTTGTGTTTGTGTTGCTCAAAACCACTTATCTCTTGCATCATATGGTTAAAATCCTAAAACAGGTACTTTTGAACAAGTTATGGATGCTTGGAAAAAATCTGTCAAAGCATAATAGTAAGCAATAACATAGACAAGGCAACAAACTCTTCAAAAAAATGCATCAAAGAATGAAATTCCATCACCATGAGACCACACTTATTTGAGGAATTTTTTCAAACATTTCATTGCCTTGTCTATGTTACAACATTTTTCATACATGTCTACCAAAGTATTTTATCAAATAGTTCACTGCCTTGCTTTTATGGATAAAAGCCTAAAATAGGTACTTTCGAACAAGCTATGGATGCCTAGAAAAAATATGTCAAAGCATAATAATGATGTAAGATTATCTACCAAAAACCTAAACGAACCAGGGGTACTTCTAATGCAAACAACAACTGAGAAGATAAACCAACAAACTTACTTATCTTTTCATCAAAATTCATCAATTTCACCAAATAAGTATTCTACACCTTTAGCAGATTCAAATACATATTAAGCTTCATCAAACTGATTGAACCATAGCATAAACCTAATTAGAGAACTCATCACTACCAACATTCACCAAATAACTTCTCTTTCCAATAATATTCCAAACAAGGCAATTAAGACAACCAATCAACCAAACTTGCTTTAAAGCTCTCCATAGACCTTGAAATACATTCATTACCATTTCATTGACTAAATCAAAAACCAAAACCTAATTAAAACATCCTGAACGAATCCTTACATTCAACAAGCCCAATTTACCCTTCATAATACCTTCTTTTCCATAAGACAAAAGTTGACCCATCACTAATTCTTACTTGGAAAACCTTACCAAGCCTTGAAATACCTTTAACCAACCTTACTATGATAGTAACAATCCAATATTCTACCTCCCAACTTTATTTTACTAGATTCATAATTTCATGCATCCAACACTCCAACCCTAGTAGCATTGCAACTTGGAAAAGGTGGGAATTCCATCCAAACTACATTGAAACCCCACAAGCTATTTATTGTTCCAGAAACCCATTTGTGCCAATTTTAACATATCACAAATTCAAATGCTATTGTTTTGAAAAGAATGCTTGAAAACATGACTGTACCGCTGGAAATGCACTCAATTAGCCCAAATTTACAAAGGAGAATGTGTTAAATCAACATCAAAATTCCTAATGACTTCAAATAGTCCTTTAATACATTTCAAAACTTAGGAATCATCAAATTTTAGGAATAGAAAGGCTCAAGCAAACACTGATCTACTAAACCCTTACTTTATGCACAAAATAAGATCTAACAAATGAGGGTTTAATAGAATAGTGTATTCCAAACCTTCCCATGCTCTTCCACAACATGAAACATGTTTAGAAATGTCTACCCATGCTTTAGGAATAAAATTTCAGCCCCTTTGAATGCACTTTCCTTAATTACCAACTTGTAGCCATCCATTTTCATTGGAAAACTTCTATATTTTCTGAAGATCAACAACCAAACATTGAATTATTTGCTTCCCTTGCATAATTAAACACACACACTCCTTAAAACATCTTAATTACACACTAAATAATCCATCCCACCATTCCTCTAAACCTGCATCAGTGGGATGGAGGTCTAAAACCTCACAAGACTCTCAAAACCCCTTGTTAAGGGTTCACAGGAAGATTTTGAAGTTATTGCTCTTTACACTTGTAAATTTGATTCAACCTCTTCTAAATACCTCAAATGGATTGCCCACTCAATGAAATAAGTAAACAAAACAAATATTCTTACCTACAGATGAAGGTTCATTGAAATATGCTTGTGCAATCCTTAGTAAGTCTTGAAGAAGCAACAAAGTGAAGGCACATTGGCCAACATCAGCCTATCACGATAGCTAAATTTTTATAAGGAAGCATGGTATTGCATAAGGTCATACCAAAAATTGGACTTACGTACACACAATTATTAAATTTGAACCATACCTTCCATTGGGTTTACACTCGTGAAAGATAGTCACCGACGAGGACTCCTTTCCCTAGATTAGAATGCTAAAGTGAAAAAAAAAATCAAAAGGTTTATGATGCGGTACAAGCACATACTAGAAAAAGAAATCTGCAATACCATTTCCTATTACAATATAGAAATTGAAATGGGTTTTCTCATAGTCACCCATATTACATGTTGTATCTTCTACCACATCCATAGCACTGCAATTGAAGTCTCACATTGCATATTGACATTCACATTCAAGCTATTGTTGTCGGAGAAGGGAAAGGAGTCATCTAGAGGGGTTCAGTGATCTGACTATTCTATAGAAGGCTTCGTACATAGGGTTGCACATCAAAGACAATCCCTACTTGCACCTAACCATGGACACATGTGAATAGTGCTAGTTATAGCTTCATCATGATTGAGAATGAATTCAAACAACAATGCATTTGATTATCGTAGGTCTTGTAGAAACCTCTCCATGCATTATGCGTATGATTGCACCTATTGTAGACACTATGGTGGTGTATGCATCACTTTGTTCAAGAGTTCATTTGTGTCATTCCAAAGAGACATTTTGAGCACATGTTCATCATATACATAAGTGATAAAAAGGGGCTTGTGTAGGGGTGAGAACATTGGGATTGTTTTCTTCTATGCCCCTTGTGACAATGTCTCATTCAAATCTATCCTTCTATCAATTGGTTGACCTCCCCCATCTAAATGACCACACAAAAGAAACTTGTATTAGGTAGTAGAAAATGAAAAACACAATTGACTCCTATAAAGTAACACAATTTGAATTGAAATTCACTTACCGTAGACCACTCCTTCAATGACAAATGATCTTTTAATCAAGTCAGCAACCTTCAGGACATGTTTGTAAGTGTTCCCCTGCAAACTCCAAGAGTAGTCACAAACAAAAAGGTGCTCCCCAAATTTCTGAACAAGGTAATGGTCATACCTACTTTGAATTTTTATCTAGTACCATCTAGGATTTTTTTCATCGGGAATACAATGATCATCTAAAATTGCCTTGGCCTGCTCCAAACTAGATCACATATTTAAACACTTTTGGTTCATCAAAAAACCATAATGCTGCAACTTTTCCTTTTTCCTATAAAATGGTTCCATTTTATACACAAGTGTGTAATACAAATAGTCCATTCTCCTAGTGCATTTTTTAGAACGATCACACAAGTACCTGTTATGCCTTGCATAGCCACCCCATTTAATTCTGGAACAAAATGGGTCCCCCTTTCTTTTTGGTTTCTTTGCCTTTGTTATTTGCTTTTTCTCTTGGGATTTCTTCTGTTTTCTCCTAAGTTTGTCTTCTTTGTGTTGTTTGCTGGTTCTGTTTCAGCTTGAGTTGGTTTTCTTCTTGCTGGAAATTGAATGACATTATCATAGAAAATAGTGTATCTTAGGATAATATATCTTATGTGCTTTTGAGGACTGATGGGGACTCTGTTTTGTAGGATCAAATCACACACATGATGATATTTTCCAATGGAGTTCAGTTGGAATGTATTCCTTAATCCAGTTGGTCATAATTTTCCTCTAAGAAGAAAGTCGGCAACACCTTGCAGATGTCTTGCCAACTACCAGTGCATTTGGTTAATTGGTGTCTATGTTGCCTATCGGCAAGACCTCAGGGATGTCACAGTGATCGGAATTCACATGCAGATACCTATCGGCAAAACATCAATCATCGTCCCGATGATTAAGAGTTTCCCATCGGCATGAAAGTCCCCTTCGGAGAAAGGCCTTGGCAAGATCTTTGTGTCTCACCAATCGGTGACAGAGGGATGCACATATTAGCCAGAGATTTTCCTTTGGGGAGAAGTCTCGGCAACCTTGGAGGGTCTTGTCGATAGGCCAAGACATCAGAGCGAGGTCTCAGTGAAGAACGAAGCTCTTGGCAATAGAGGAAGCCCTTGGAAAAAGGAGGAGACTTCGCTGAGATGTTTCGATGAAAGAGGAAGTGTTAGGACTGTAAAAATTTGATGATTTTACATGTTGATTTAACGCATGCATTTTCCAAATGAGTCCTTCCTTGAGCACATTTTCCTCTTTTCATGATATTTTTACTCACATTTTTCCATTTGGTCCCATAGAATCCATTGGGTCTTGCATAATTCGCATCATGTTCCATATTGGCATGACAATATCTAGGTCACCCTGATCCATCTTTTTGATAAACGTCTGTGTTGCCTATCGGCAAGACATTTCTATTGTAATGGTGATTTTATTTTCACTTACAAGCATCGTTCAATAGGACTTCTCCACAGTCTCAGTGACAGAGGGTGATACACATTTCGGCAGGAGTTTGGTTTTCGGCATGTTGTTTCACCGAGTGCTTTATGTCTCGCTGACTGGCTTGAATTGCCTTCAACAAGAGTTGTGGCGTCGATATATGGTCTTAGCGAATTCTTGTGGTCTCATCGACAATCACATTAAGGATTCACTTTGGCCAAAAAAATTGCTTCTGTTGTGAGGTCATAGAGAATATACATTGTCACACCGACCGGTGGCGGGTGGATATCGGTAAGAGTTAGGGTGTTCGAGATAAGGTCTTGGTGAGTGATCTTCGATCTCGCCGATATTACACATATGGTTTCTATCAAATGGCTCGTCGGTGAGAAGTTCTCTTTGAAGTAGGTCTTAGCAATCACCGTGGGTCTCACCGATGGAATATATATGGACTATGTCGATATAAGATTTGTGTTGTCTTGGAAAATTGGTGTGACCTTGGGGCTTTCGGGGAAACATAATGAAATCTATATGAGGTCTTCCTGATACCATAAGTCATGACAAAAGCAAATAAACCACGGGGCGACTATAGTGATTGAATTGCCTTCGGCATAACTAATGAAATATCTTGGCGACTATTCCAGTAACGATTAATAGAAATCCAAACTCTATGGCTGACATGTGGATGTTCGTTTACCATTGCAGGCCGACATGAGGTGAGCCTAATTTCAGCAGCAGGCCGACATGGGATCTCAATATGAAATATTTTTTGATGCTGGTGTATAAATAGGCATTTTGTAATTGTAAAATGGCATGAGCTATTAGATTTTTGATATACAGTAGATAGATGATGGATATAGTAGAGTAAACATTCTTAGATCAGAGACTATAATGCATGATTTCAAATGGAGGTATTTATGAAAGTTAATTGATGTTGCTTCACATTTTTGGTGTCAATTGTCTATTGGATTTAATGAAAGTATTGCTAAATTATCTCCAAGATTGATGCTTTCTGGCTATTTAAATTGACATAACAAGTTTATGTTCAGTTTATCAATGTACATTTGTTGTATTTATGTGATTAATCAATTGGTTCTTTCAAGCAAAGATTAAATTCTTTTAGTTGATCATAGTAATCAGAGAGATTCATCTGGATTATTAAAGTAGAGCTTAGTAGTTACAATATTGCATGTTTATACAAGTTGTAAATATAATGTACGCCAGATAATTTGAGTTTTCTCTAGAAAGTGTTGCTCATCTTGTTTTCATTTGACTCTGCATACCCAATAAGGCACTGGTCTCTGTAGTTTCATTATTAAGATTCATTTATTCTCTTTACATCTGTTAATTGAGTATTTTAGGATTTAGATTAAGAAGATTACTATTGTGCTTGAATTCTTTTGTTCACTTGCATTTTCCATTGTGAAAAAATCATTGCAAGAAGGATAACTATAAGTCAAGTGTGCTTCATTCAGAAAGGTACACCCACCTAGGTTTAGCAGCACCTAAAGAGTAGAAGGTTGAGTTCTCTTGACCTTGTCTATTACCCTAAAGCATATCAAGAGATTGGAAGCCTCTTGAGGCATTCCACCTGCATTTTTTAGAGCTAACAAATTGGTGACTCCACTGGGGATACATTCAGAATTAAGGCCTTAATCATAGAGTCAGGAACTTTATACAGACTCCACTAGGAATAAGAAACATCAAGTATTTTCTCATTTTGGACAAAAGTGAGTGGCAACTCTGACAATTTTTTTTACAGCTGTTGAAACATGAATGGAAGAAGGTCTCAATATAGGGGAGGTCATACTGGAGCTCCTGCTGGTAGCAGTAAGTGGACACACAAAGATAACAAGGTTGATAAGGGAAAAGGGATAAGTGAGGATATGTGCCTAATAGATAAAGACAAAGTATCAAGAGCACAATGTGAAACATATGATCGCTATGATACATGGAGAAACAATTTGAGTGCAGAGCCTTGTACTCCAGAAGATCAAAGAAATCCTTTCTCTTTTCTTGATCCTCAGAAATAGGCTGAGTTTAGAGTTGAACTGGAGGCTGAACGAATCAGAATTCAACATGAATATAATCAGAAGATGGAAGGTAACCAAAATGACTTTATTGATCATGAACTTCTTGAGGAAGTAAAAGCACAATTTGAATCACAAAGGAAGGAGATAGAGGAACTAAGGGCTGCATTGCTGAAAGCCCAAATTACTTCTCAGATAGCTGATTGGCCCCCAAAGTATGTACCACCTCATAAGCAGGGTAATAATAGTGCAGGGCCTTTTGATCCACTTGTGTCTCCTCACCATCAGACATGAAATCATTATAGACACCCAAATCATCCCCCTCATATTCTCATACAACATACCAATATACATCCACCTCCTGGTCAACATCATGTGCCGCAGCATAATGCACAATACAATAATCCTATGAACCAATATCAGTACCCACCTATTCCTCCCCCCCAGCAGTATACAACAATGATCAGACAATTTGATTTATCAAGGTTTCAATTATATCCTTATCCTATAGATGGTAGCTGGAGAGGTCTGGTACCTAAGTTTACACGGAGTAATGCAATTATTGCTGAAGAACATTTAAAGAATTTCAATGTGTTCATCCAAGACATATGTGTGCCATATGAAAATTTACATATGAGGCTATTTATGATGTCACTTCTTGAAGATGCCAGGGATTGGTTCAACAACTTGCCAACACTCTCAATTAATTCTCTCCAAATATTCTAGGACAGATTCCTAAAGCAATATGGGAATCAAATTGCACCAGATGCAGCTCTTCATGAATTGATGCGAATTCAAAAAAATTAGAATGATTCAATCTATGATATCAACCAAAGATTCAACAAGTTGCAGACTAAAGTACCTCCTGGATCAAAGTTGCCAAATTCTATAGCATTGAGTGTTTATTTAAATGCATTTGATCCTAAAATAGGTTATGAACTGAGAAATAGTCTCCAAGAGATCTGACTGAAGCTCAGAAGATAGCACTGATAATTGAAAACAATAGAAAGGCTGCAAGTATAGTCAATAAAAGAGATAACCCTATGGCTCCTCAGCAAAGCAATAATTATCAGTACAGATAGGAAAGCACATACAGAAATAAAAAGCCGAGGTTGCATGACATGCCATATAATACAGACTGGAAGGATGGAAAACCTATAACAGCTAGGCCAAGAAACAAAGAGACTCCTGATCCATTGGGCAAAAAGGGAACCTATATGGTGAGTAACAATTACTTTTGTGAAGCTTGTGATAAGCCACATTCCCTAAAATATTGTGTTGTAGCTCAAGGGATGCAAGAGGAGAGAATGTTGATGGAAAATAATGGAGAAGATCATAGTGTGTATTTGACTTCAAATACATTTCACCATGTTGAGGAGAGGTACTCATCTTCAGAGGATGAAGGTTATGAGTATGATGTTTCAAATCAGAGATACAATGTCCATATGGCTGAACAACAGGTTCTTTCTGATTTTGAAGAAGATTATACAGAGCCACATTTGGTTGAGGTGCCTGCTTAATGCAGTATGAGGAGACTCACTAAAGATGAAATAGAAAGACTAACTGTAGCTACTGTTGAGGAGGCAAAGAGTAAATATTGGTTCAGAAATAGAACCGTAAATGAGAAGGAAGGTGTCCCTAGAGGAATCTTTATGAAAGATCAGAAGGTGGCACGAGGAACTATGAAGAAATCAGAAAATAAACAGCATGATAAAAGTGAATAGAAGCCTGTCCAAAAGGAGGAAGTGAAGGAATTACATAAAGAGATACAAAAGCCTGATTAGCCTAGTAAAAGAGAAGGAAAAAAAAAAGGAGAAACATTGGAGTAGAATAAGATTGTTAAGGTGGAGGGCTCTTCTTTTGACTTCACTTAGGCGTTATCCCAGGTAAAAATGTTTGTTCCACTGGTTGAAATGATGAAAATTAAGGAATATAGAGATAGTGTTGTTCAATTGATAATGAATGGAAATGAAAAACATGTGAATTCTGAAAATAGAGTAGCTATTACAACAATTAATAGGCAGGAAAAGGTAAATATCCCAAAAGTCTACTTGAGTGATGTATTAACAACTCCCTCTCAAGTGGATCCTTTTTTCACTACATTACTTATAAACAACAAACTGCTGAGAAATTGCATGATAGACTCTGGTGCTGCTATAAATATCATGCCAGTAGGAGTTATGAAGTAGCTTGGCATGTGGGTTGATATATGTGAATGGAAGTGTTATGCAATGGATAACGGACCTATACCTGTGGTAGGCATTATGAGAGGTGTTGAAGTCAAACTAGCTACTTATCCACAGGTGGCTTATAATATAGATATAACAGTGATTAATACTCCTCCTCAGTTTGGGATGCTTCTATCAAGACAATGGGTAGCAACAATTGGAGGAAATGTTCAATTTGATCTGTTTTATGCTACAATTCTGGTGAATGGTCAGGAAATTAAATTGTATAGAGAGCCAAGAATGAACTAGCTTGTTGACTGTGTACCACAAGACTAGATCAATTATTTTTGTAATGTTGATCTTGGAAGTTTTAAGATTGAATCAGCCTAGCCAGAATTAACCAATAGTGATCCAATTGAAAAGCATGTGGCACAAAGCTGCAATGAAGTGTGGAAGATGTATTTTGATGGAGCATGCAGCCAAGAAGGTAATGGAGTTGGCATTGTATTTATTTCACCTGAAGGTATTACATTTAAATATTATTTCCTGTTGACATTTGAGTGTACAAACAATGTGGTGGAATATGAAGCTTTATTGATAGGTTTGAACATAGCTGTGAAACATAAGATCAAGTTGCTAGCTGTTCTTGGAGATTCTGATTTGGTTGTTTCACAAGTTAAGTCAAAATATGTAGCAAAACATAAAAGATTGAAACAATACAGGAACGCTGTACGAGACACAATTGAGTTGTTTGATGCCTTCTCAATTGAGTGGATTGACAAATCAAAGAACATAATGGCTGATTTTTTAGCAAATGTGGCATTGAAAAGAGATGATATCACATTGGCTGGGGTGTCACAGATTGAGTTCAAGACAAGGCCTGCTATTCCTGATAACATTTATAGTTGGTAGGTCTTCAATGATGATACTGACCTTTTGAAATTCTTCAATTGTATAAATCAATATGAAGCCCAGGAAATTAACTTTAATGCTTTTGTTGAGGAAGTAGATGGGAAGCAAACATTGTTTGGCAAGAAGATTTTACAGCTCAAAATAAATAAGCTTCCTAAGGGCTTGGTGGCATTTGAGAGGCTCTATGATGGAAATGATCGGTCCCTCATGAAGCAAACACTAGTCAAAAGAGAAGATATTGAAGAAGTTAACTTGGGGACTGAGATAGCACCAAGAAAGGTGTACATAGGAAAGAAGATAAGCCCTACAATTAGAAGAATGTTGATAGAGTTGCTGAGAAGGTATAAACACATCTTTGCTTGGTCTTATGAAGATCTAAAAGCATATAGGGAAGATTTGTTTCAGCATGAAATACCATTGAAGCCAGATGCTAAGCCTTTCAGAAAAAAGCAAAGACCCATAAACCCAACACTGGAGCCTAAAATGCAAGAAGAATTGACAAAGCTCAAAGATGGGGGAATCATCAAACCAATCAGGCACTCAATGCGGGTCTCAAATTTGGTCCTTGTGAGGAAGAAAAATGGAGACATCAGATTATGTGTGGACTTCAAGAAATTGAATATGGCATCTCTTAAGGACAATTATCCTCTACCCAATATGGAGGCTATATTGTATAAGGTAACAGGGTGTGAACTGCTGTCCATGAGGGATGGGTTTTCTGGATACAACCAGGTCAAGGTCAAAGAATCTGAGCAATATAAGACAACATTCACAACTCCTTGGGGAACGTATGTATACATAAGAATGCCATTTGGTCTCACTAATGCAGGAGTGACCTTCCAAAGGGCTATGGATGTGGCATTTGCAGATTTGATCAATGCTATCATGGTGGTGTACTAGGATGACCTGACTACTTATTCAAAGAAGGCTGAAGATCATGTACAACATCTAGAGAAGGTATTTATCAAAGCCCTAGAATATGGTATTAGCTTAAATCCTAAGAAGTGTTATTTTGCAATCACAAAAGTTAAGCTTTTAGGAAATATTGTTTCAAGGGAAGGAATTAGGATAGATCCTGAGAGGGTTGAAGCTATTGATAAAATTCCTATTTCCAAAGCTGTTAAGGCTATACAATCATTCTTTGGATAGATTAATTTTGTTAGGAGATTTGTTTCTAACTTTGCCGAGATCATTAAGCCCGTATCAAAAATGTTGAAGAAATGACAGAAAATGGAATGGAATGCAGAAGCTTTGGAAGCTTTCATATCTATCAAAAGGGCCATCAAGGAGGCTCCCATCCTTAAATCTCCAGATTTTGCAAAGCTTTTTAGATATTTTCATTTGCTTCAATGCACACAATGACTGCTGTTATATTACAGAAGAATGAGGGTGGTCATGAACAACCTTTGTCTTTCTTCAGTAAGTCATTACAAGGGTCTGAATTGAAATATGACATAATGGAAAAATAGGCGTTTGCATTAGTGAAGGCTACAAAAGCTTTTAGGCCATATCTTATTGGAGCAAAGGTGATTGCTTATGTCCCTCATGCTGTTGTCAAAGATATTCTAACATAGTCTGAAGTAACAGGAAACATATGCAAATGGATTAATAAGATCCAAGAGTTTGACAGGGAGATATAGATTACCAAATTAGTAAGAGGTCAAGGCTTGGCTAGGTTGATGGAAGAATCGAATATTGAAGCAAATCAGGTTTGTAATGTAGAAGAAGGGACTGCAATTGCAATCATTGAGCACACCCCTTGGTATACTGATATCATGCATTACCTTAAGTACGTGAGGTGTCCAGAGGAATTGAGTGACAATCAGAAAAGAACTTTGAAGTTGCAAGCATCTAAATATGTTTTCATGGATGGAGATTTTTTTTGGAAGAACATGCATGGTATACAATTGTTGTGTTTGGATGAGTCTTATGCCAAGCATGTTTTAAGTGAAATGCATGAAGGAGTTTGTGAGAAAATTATTCAACAAAAACAACTGCACACAAAATTCTCAGGGCAAGTTACTACTAGCCTGGGGTTTTTAATGATTCTTTCACACATGTAAGAAAGTGTGAAGCTTGCCAGAAGTTCTCTGGAAAGCTGAAATATCAAGGTGCCTTGCCACTTCGACCCTTGCAAGCTTATGCCCCTTTTCATTAATGGGGAATTGATTTCATTGGAGAGATACAAGAAAAATCAAGTGGGGGATACAAGTGGATATTGGTTGCCACTGATTATTTTACTAAATGGGTAGAAGCAATCCCAACTAAACAGGCTACAAGCAAAGTGGTGACAAATTTCTTGATGGACAACATTATCACTAGATTTGGTGCACTAGTGAGGTTAATCACAGATAATGGGATGTGTTTCAGGTTAGATGAATTTAAAGGCTTCTATGACACATATGGCATTACCATTTCTTATGCAGCCCCTTACCATCCACAAGCTAATGGTCAAGCAAAATCTAGCAATAAGAGTCTTTTGAAGATTATAAGGAGGATTTTAGGATAGAACAAGAAGGCTTGGGATTCAAAATTAAAATTGGTTGTCTGGGCTGACATGATTATTGTTAAAAGAGCAATTGGAAAATCCCCATTTGAATTGGTGTATGGAACACAAGCCAGGATGCCTTTGTAGAATTTGTTGCTAGTCTACAGGTTTGTTCTTCAGGAGGATTTGGATGTTCTTGAACCTATGGAGGAAATAATGGAGCAACTAGCTAAACATGATGAAATAAGGAGAGTTGCCCAAAATCAAAACATGAAGTTGTAGACACAGATGAAGTATCTATTTGACAAGAAGGAAAAGAATAGAAAATTTGAAGAAAATGACTTTGTGTTGATGTGGAACGCAAGGTGTCAAGAGAAGGGCAAGCATGGTAAATTTGAAGCTTTGTGGCTGGGACCTTTTGTCATTATTGGAAAGAGAGGTGAAGATTCATACTATCTACAAAATATGGTTGGTGAAGATCAGGAATTTCCTATTCATGGGCAATTCTTGAAACAATTTTTCTCTTGAAGCAACACAAAGGATTGAGGGTTGCCAGTGCATGGACAACTCTTGCTCATCCTCTTTAAAATTATTTTCCATGCACAGTAGTTTAGGATTCTGGTTCATCTCCATTTTGCGTTCACTTTCCTTTCATTCCATCATGCTTCATGTCCATTTACATTCTGCTCACTGGTTCATCATTTTTTGTTTGGTCTGCTCACCCAAAGCTCTGGATCCTTGCAATGATCTCACTATCATTCATCCCCAAATGGAGCCATTGTTAGGACTGTAAAAATTTGATGATTTTACATGTTGATTTCACTCATGCATTTTCCAAATGAGTCCTACCTTGAGGAAATTTTCCTCTTTTCATGATATTTTTACCCACATTTTGCCATTTGGTCCCATAGAATCCATCGGGTCTTGCATAATTCACATCATGTTCCATATTGGCATGACAATATTTGGGTCACCCTGATCCATCTTTCTGATAAACGTCTATGTTTCCTATTGGAAAGACGTTTCTATTGTCATGGTGATTTTATTTTCACTTACAAGCACCATTCGATAGGACTTCTCCGTGGTCTCGGTGGCAAAGGGTGGTACACATTTCGGCAGGAGTTTGGTTTTCGGCATGTTGTTTCACCGAGTGCTTTATGTCTCACCAACTGGGTTGAATTTCCTTCGACAAGAGTTGCGGCTTTGATATATGGTCTTAGCAAATTCTTGTGGTCTCACTAACAAGCACATTAAGGATTCACTTCGGCCAAACAACTTGCTTCTGCTGTGAGGTCATAGCGAATATACACTGTCACACTGACCGATGGCGGGTGGATATCGGTAAGAGTTAGGGTGTTCAAGATAAGGTCTTGGCGAGTGACCTTCGATCTCACTGATATTACACATATGGTTTCTATCAAATGGCTCATCGGTGAGAGAAGTTCTCATAAAAGTAGGTCTTAGCGATCACCGTGGGTCTCACCGATGCAATACATATGCATTATGTTGATATAAGATTTGTGTTGTCTTAGCGAACTAGTGTGATCTTGGGGCTTTCGGGGAAACATAATGAAATCTATATGAGGTCTTCCCAATACCATAAGTCATGGAAAAAGCGAATAAACCATGGGGCAACTGCAGCGATTGAATTGCCTTCGGCATAACTAATGAAATATCTTGGCGACTGTTCCAGTAACGATTAACAGAATTCCAACTCTATGGCTGACATGTGGATGTTCATTTACCATTGCAGGCCGACATGAGGTGAGCCCAATTTCAGCGGCAAGTCAACATGGGATCTCAATTTGAAATATTTTTTGATGCTAGTGTATAAATAAGCATTTTGTAATTGTAAAATGGCACGAGCTATTAGATTTTTGATATACAGTAGATAGATGATGGATACAGTAGAGTAAACATTCTCAGATTAGAGACTATGAT
>VDFB02042536.1:0-109575 GCA_007258455.2 Sequoia sempervirens
CCCTCCTACCCACTCTCCCTCTCAAACTCCTCTACCCTTATCCCTTAAACCCTACCCATTATCTCTCTCCCACTCCCCCCACTCTCTCTCAGGTCTCTCCCTCCCACCCCCTCTCCCTCTCTCCCCTCTGCCCTAAACCCTTAAACCCTACCCTTTATCTCTCTCAAGTCTCTCCCTCCTACCCCCTCTCCTCTCTCCCTCTGCCCTAAACCCCATTGACCCTGCCTTTATCTATCTCCCTCCCCACCTCTCTCTCTCAAGTCTCTCCCTCCCTACCCCCTCTCCCTCTACCTTAGCCCTTAGAGCCCTAGAGCCCTTGTACCTACCCTTTATCTCCTCTCCCACTCCCCCTCTCTCTCAAGTCTCTCCCTCCCTGCCCTCTCCTATCTCTCTTGAGGCGTCTCCTCTACCCACTCTCCCTCTTGAGCTCCTCTACCCATAACCCTTAAACCCTAGGACCCCCTACCCTTTATCTCTCTCCCACTCCCCCCCTCTCTATCAAGTATCTCCCTCCTACCCCCACTGTCCCTTTCTCTCCCACTCCATCCATATCTCTCTCTCAAGTCAATGATATAGGCCTTCTGTAAAATTTTCCAGCCATACTTTCCATTCTCTCCAGTTGAAAAAATCCATGCAGGCCCATTAAAAAAAACTTAAGAATAGTTAAAGAATACCCATAAGCACAAAGCTAACGAATCTTCAACTTCATTGCTTAGGTGATTTAAAGCATTAGAATAAAATAACCTTCTGGGTCTCTAAATCTTATACAGTATATGATATGAAGCAATTTCATCATTGTGGGAAAATCACTGCACTAAAAAGATTTCTAGAGAAAATAAAATCTAGGAGGTTCATAGGGTTGTAAATACATTAGAATCAGAATAGGAACAAATAAAAAATGAGTGACTCATAATCCTTTTAACCACAGTTTACATTTTGAGAATACAAAAATTTGGAATATACAAATCATCAAATTATTTAGGTTGTGCAAATAGACCTCATCTTTCAACCGAATATTCTCAATATGTAGTTGCTGCTCTTGAAGACAGACTTTTGTAATAACAATAGGTGCGTTGCAGTTGGTGCATATGGGATTTCTCATGGCTTCTTTAATTTCCATGTTCTCCAAGCGAAGCTTCTCGTTATCCTACCTGAGGAGAGTGTTTTCATGACACTCATGTTGAGCCTGAAAATCCAAGATTTGAAAAGCCATGATTAGAAAAAATTAATATATAGTTTTTAACTATATACTTTTAATATTATAATAATAATATATATAGTTTTTAATTATATACTTTTAATATTATAATAATAGTTATTTATTATAATAATAATATAATTATTAAAATATATTGCAATAATAAATATATTATTTATTATTAGTTAAAAAGAATATAATTTATATTTATATTAATATTAATAATTAATTTTTAATAGAGGGGGTTTGATCGAACATTTTTAGAATGTTCGACCGAACCCCATTCAAATCTATTTATTATTGTATGTTAAATGGGTTCGGTCGAACCCCTATTCGACCGAACATTAAATTTTTGTTCGACCGAACCCACTTATTTTCACCCACATACTCTCAGGCACCAAAATTGCTCAAAATTTTTCACTTCGAAGCTTGATTTGAGAATGAAAATGGAGGAGATCTCAGAAACCCAACTGGTATCAGGTTTCCCTCAAAACGAGCTATCCAAAAAATATAATTTTAATATGTTTTGATTATATTATCTATTTTTTTTTAAGTTTTATTAAATATTGGTTTTTCACCGAAAACAAAACTCTCTGTTCTGCACATGTGGAAAAATAGAAGACTATAAAAAAAAATATGAGTGCACCAGATATTGGAGTCCTTGATCCAACAAAAAATAAATAAAAAAATTGATACATATAGTAAAAGTTATGCGTTATCTGATTCGTTATGTCCGAATTGTAATTGATTTGAATTTGAAACTTGATTAAAAGAAAAAATATTCATTAAAAAACTATCTAACCAAGTGGAAGCACTAGATATCGAAGTTACAAATCTAAATTGAAAGAATTAGAATTTTATCTTTCAAGGAAAAAAGTTATGCGTTATACGGTGTGCGTCACTTTTTAAAATGCTATTTTTTGAAAAAACCAATTTTTGTGGGAGATGGAAAAAGAGTGCATTCTGATTCCAAAAATTTTGAAAAAAATATTTTTAGAATCTATAGACAAAATGTGACAAGACTCTAGTTTGCATCATCTTCAAATTCCTCACGGTTTAATCGCTATAGGTGCCCAAATGTGAAGATTTAGTTAAAAAAAAAAATCAATGTCCAGTTTGGCCAAAAATTGTAAACCACTATTATGGGATCACCCATAGATTACAATAGCTCCAATTCTTGCTTGAGAATGCCTCTTTTTCCTTCACCAAAATTTCTTCACAACCTGCAATAAAATTGATACTAACTCTCTTCAACTTGCTTGAGATAAATAGGCTTTGATCAACTTTGTAAACTCCAATTGAATTACAATTACAATGCTCAGGCCCTATCCCTAAAAGGTACGCCTATCTCATGCAAATAGAGTTATGTCATGAAGAACAATGTCAAATCCTCATCTTCATGCATTTGGGCGTCCCAAACTAAAGTAGCAACTCAACCTCTGTTCTGTAAATATCTTCAAGGCTTCATCCTCAAAGTAGGCACCCAAAAGAGGGCCCACTTAACTAAGCCTTCTGAAATATCTCAAAATGCAAAGGAGTTAATTCCAAGAAGCCAACTTGGGCACCCAAGTTGGGTCCAAGTCATTTCTTGTTAACTGAAACATTTCTCAACACCATTCATGCAAGAATGGTCATCCCCTGTTAACTGAAGGTAGTCCATGTTATCTATCATGCAACTCAAGTCATTAGCCATGCATTCCAAGTTAACTGAAGTCAACTAGCTTTCAACTAAAACTAACTGAAGATAACTGAACCATAACTCAACTAAACTAAACTAAATTAATTCTGAATTGAACTAAACTAAACTAAAATGAACTAAACTGAACTTCATGCATGCAAACATCAAACCCTAACTCCTAGGATCTTTACAAGCATTTAGAAGTGTTATCTCTTACTCTGAATAGTTAACTGAACTCAAGGTGAGTGTCACCTACCATGTGGACACCCCATGTGCCCCTATTATTTAGGAACTCAAATTGGATGCCCTCACATGCTCCTAACATTTAGAATTAATTACAAATGTCAATTAACTTGATTATTTCATCAAATATTAATCTCTTCCTAATTCTAGTGTTGGGTAACACTTTCCAAGGACTTAGGAGATACTTGAAATAAATAATGTTTAGGATTGCAATTAAATGGCATCCTATTTCCAACATTCTCCCACTTGACATTATACATTGCAATTATTCTAAACAAGGAATAATAATTTTAAATCAAGTACAGGACTCAAGGCCAATGGCCTTCCTGCACCAACTAATCAATCCATGCTAACTTAAAATGCAACCTACATAATCATGAAGCTCCAAGCAAATGATTAAAACCAAGAGAACTTATCTATAGGAACTAGTTTCATAAGATAATCTGCAACATTAATTAAAGTTTCAACTTTCTTAATTAATACCTTCCCATTCTCAACCATTTCTCACACAAATTGATACTAAATATCAACATGCTTAGTAAGAGCATGATATGTTTTCATATGGCTTCTAGTGTTGTCATTGATGGCAACTGAAGACATCCCCATGATCCACAATTCAATATCTAGTCATACCGATAGATAAAGTAAAATATTGTGTATTACCGGTAGAATACTTGAGGAATAGGGTATCCAGTCAGACAACATCAACGAATCATCGTTTTGTGTTGTGGATCTCTGGAACTGCTTGATGAGCATGTGGATTATCTTATTATTGAGTTTTGTGGTGTGTAGTACCAGTTTGGAGGTCTGGTAGGATACTTTCTATCTATTTGTTTGTTGTAGCCGACTCAGTGAATGTGGCGCATTGTGGAAGTGTTAGGTGGAATAATCAAAGATGTTTTCATATTCAAATATTTAATTATGGGTCCTAGCTATGGAATAGCCAACTTGTTTGGATATGTATCAAAATTATTCATGCTTTGGGCCGACAAGTTGCAAATATTCTTAAGTTTTATTGAGTTGACTTGTAGTGATTAAACCCTTAGTCGCGGATATATTTAGATGATCGATTACATCATTTTGTGTCATGTGAAAGGTGTATTGGTGTATGTTGTGAACATCCAATTAGTATTTGAGCGATATCATGCGCAGTTTCACTTGTGCATAAGGATTTTGTGTGTGAACTTAAGAAGAACATAGCAGAAGTTCGATATCAGTCAAAAGGACAAAAGTTTGTCATCAAAGCTTAATCGAAACTGTAATCAAGAATTAGTAGATGTTATCCATTTAGTTCATTTTCTTTTGGATCTAATCCAAATCATTGTAAGGGCAGTGAGCCCATCCTTTTAAGCAGTGAGCTCTAGGTATTGAGCCTGAATGCAAATGCATTCCCATTTTGTAATATTTATTTTGGGTATACTCAAAACTTATTGTGGATTGGCCATCCACCATGGTTTTTCCCCTAACAGGGTTTCCACATAAAAATTCTTGTGTTATGGTTGTGTGGTTTCTTTCTTTTTGTTTCTACATATTACTTTTGATTAAATGTTCTAAGTGGATTAAAGGTCAGAATAATAAAGTTAATTTTTGCAGAACGTTGATTCGCCCCCCCTCTCAATGTTGCTTGTTTCCAAAAATTAGTATCAGAGCTAGTTCCTCAAAATAATTCTAACAACATGGGGAGATCTTGGAAAGTGTTCTTAATGGATACAAGCAGTCTTCAACAACAACTTATGGTGGAATTGGATAATCTTGACCAATCAAAATCTGAGATCCGAGAACTGCAAGAAAATCTTGAGAATGCAGAAAAATTCATCCACTCATTGAAAGACAAGATCAATGAATCAAGGGAGAAAAGAAAGGAATTATGTGGTCAGCTTAAACAGAACAGCAAAACCATGGAAGATGAACAACTCAATCAAGATTTGAAGGAGAAAACAAAAGAATGTGAAAATTTTTCCCAAGAAAATACTGCCTTGAAGCGTGAGACAGAATCTATCATGATGAGAATGACCAAAGAGATTGAGGACAGGAAGAAGAATGAAGAAAATCTTTCAAAATATTTGAAAGAAAAGTTAGAACAATGCAGCCAACTAGATAATGAATTGGAGCAATCCAAGAACAATGAAGAGGAGCTTGAAAAGAAGCTTGATAATCTCATAGATGAACTTTCTACTACAAATGAGTATAAGGAAAAATTCAAATCAAGCTCAACCAAACTTGATGAACTAATCAAGAGATAGAGGACCGATGGTGACTGATGACGTATTGGATATGAAGAAGGAGAAAGCTCTGGATCTGGACAAAGGAGCTCTAGACAAAGGAATTCAGACAAAAAAATTAGATGAATGGACCCAAAAGAAATCTGGTAAGACAACCTAATGCTCAAATATTTAATGGCTATTGTTATGCCTACAAAAAATTTGGTCATTTGGCTTCTCATTTTAGGAGTAGGATGAATACAAGTGGACCATCATTCTCAAGTCAATGTTTTAATTGCTATAAGTATGGTCATAAGTCAAGTGAATGTAGAATTATGATGAACAACTTTCATAGAGATGTTAGATGCTTTGCATGCAATAGATTTGGACATATTTCTAATCAATGCAGATCAAGGAAAAGTCAGTGGAACAATTGGCCTAGATAGAGAAGTGTTGTGTGCTATAGCTACAACAAATATGGTCACACTTCTAGGTTCTGTTGGAACATAAGAGGTTCAGTAAAATAGAACATGCAACCAGATGTTAAAGAAAAAGGGAAAGTCACTATTGGTGACATCAAGAAGCAAATGCAAAAGAAATGGTTGAAGAAGAATCCCTCTGTTGAAGGAAATGGATCCACAATAGAAGCCACTTCTGGTAATTCCTCAAGAAATTAATTATAGGTCTCTGCCATAGGGGGAGCTATCAAGAAAAACTCGTAAACCCCCTACAAGTGATTGGTACTGGAATTTGGATGAGTCCAGTAGGAAATTTCATACTTCTCAAAAATTGTGAAATGAATCTACGACATTAGTGAAGAATATTGGAGATCCTCATAAGAATTATCTGTTTCGAAACATAAAAGACAGTAAACCGATTGAGTTAGGGAAAGGGAATTTATTGCAAAGGTAAAGAATTAGGTTCGAGGAAAATAAAAGAATGCCTCCCACCCTCATTTTTCATTCAAAGGAAAGAAGTTTGGAGAGCTCTGAGGTGATCATTGCCAAGTTGAGAAAGATTTAAGCATAGAGGAGAATCTATGATCAAATTTTGTTTCGTCCACGAAAGGTATTTATTGCAAAACCTATAAATTTGTGTGCTCACAATTATGTCTATTCCTCTGATAGTTGAAGTTAAGGATAGGCCACACCCAAAATTCAAATGGAATCTATATAAGTTCGTAGATATAGAGCCATTAGGTGCATTTTCATCGGTGTCATATAGAGTTTTGCACATTGAAGATATTAGGGCATATGTGCATGTAAATATTGAAGATTTGTGTAGTTCACAGTTATTGGAATTGTATTCTCATCATTTAGTTCAAGAAGATTATACTTTGAAACTAGAATTCAAAACCCTAGAAGATAAGAAATTTGTGCAATTCACAAAATTCCCCATATTTGAAGAAGATGAATGGGTGTGATATATACTAAGTTGTGTCCATGATGAATTCGTGTGGTTAGATGTGCCATTCAAAATCTCCAAGGAAGCTATTTGTGCAGTTACAGGCTTAAATTCCACCGATAGACTTCTAGTTTTGAATTCGGTGAAGAATGATGAGGTTACTAAAGCGACTGCCTCGCATTGGGACAAAAGGGGAATGACAATAGATCATATTGCCGAAGTTGATGTAAAATTAGCATCTATGGTTATAGGCTACAAGATTTACCACTCAAGTTGGGAGAATTATGTATCTGGAAGAGCCATCTATATAGCATATGAAATGATAAAAAAAAATGCAGATTATGATCTATGTGAGTTTCTTAGAGGTCAACTATTGGAGAATTTGAGAAAAATCAAGAACAAGAAGAATGTATTCAAATTCAGAAACCTATTAATCTGTGTGTATTTCTACTTCACGGGTGAGATATCGGGAGTTGGTAAAGCTCAATGGCATAATGATATGCTGGTAGTTGTTCAGATCTGGAATATTTTATGTGGACTTGGTGATCGACAAACCCGCAACACAATCCTGTGGGGACATTTTAAAAATTTCCAAAATTTGATGCACGCCGGAGAGAGAATTCCTGCCACAATAGTGGAACAGTATAAAGACACTATATGCTTCATGATTGACATTGACTAGTGTCATATGGAAGCCGTTGATCCTAGAACAGTTTGGATCATGCTTATGGGTTATGAAGTAGATGAATTTTTTTTGAGGATGTATGCAGAATATCTGCTAAATTCTCCACTGGATCAGGATGAAGAAAGGTTTGGTTCATATGTAGAGAAAAGCTTACAAGTTCATTCAAAATTGAGAAATCCCATGTCAATTAGAAAGGTAAGAAAGGAGACAAAAGATTTTGCAGAGAGTATGGGTCTTCCTGTGGAAAAATTGAAAGAAATAAGAAGGCAAAGAGATGAAGCTGAAGCAGCTAAGAAGAAAGAAAAGGATAAATCTGTTGGTCTAGGAACATCTTCTGCTAACACTAGAACTACTAGGAGTTCCCCTGCAACACAGTCAAAACAAGTTGAAGCCTCTGGAAGAAGGAAGAAGAATAAAATCTCAAGAACTTACAAAGTTGTATCTGCCGATGAAGAGAAAGAAACTGACTCAGAAGTAGTAAGAGAGATAAAGGCTACTGGGACTCATGTTGTCAAACTGAACAAGAGAAAACCTTTTGGCAAAGGTGATGAAGCAAAGAAAAAGACCAAAGTTGAAAAGCCTAGCATGTCTGTTGAAGAAGTTGAAAATGTAGCAATAAAAGATGGAAATCTCATGCCACTCTGTGACTTGTATGAGACTTTTGATGAATCCGGTAATAAGATTCTTGAAGAAGCTACAGTTAAGCACTGAAATTTTTTCAATAAAAATCTTGTTGAAATCATGTTTGTCTTGCCTACAAGCCTGTATAACACTTTGGAATCTAGGAGAGAGAGTTCCAGAACAGAGGAGGAAAATATGAGGAAAAGAGTTCTTGACAATTTGTGCCCATAAATGACAATTGAAGAAATGGATTTATTTCTTCAAAAAGCTAAAAAGGAATTTAGAAGCAATTCAAGAGTAAATAAACTCATGATTGGTGACACTGATGTTGTTATCAGTGAAACTAAAATAATTTTGGAAGAATTCTTGTCAAAGGAAAAGATAAATATTGAGGAGATCAATACTGAACATGTTCAAGCTAATGAGGAATTAAATGTGAAGATAAATGAATCAGAAGAAGGAAATGTAAATGATGAGAACATGAATGTGTCTGATCCTCTAGGATTTGAGGATATTCTAACTTCTTCCCACGTGGAAAACTTAGAGACACCTGTGGTGACTAAGGTCCAAATTGAGGTGGTTGCTGAAGAAAAGGAGGTGCATCCTGAAGAATCTGAAATGCCTAAAGTCAATTCTGAAGCTGAATCCAAGATTGAAAAAGGAAAGCATTAAGAAATCAGAATAAAGGAGGTGAAGGAATCTCTATTGGAGAAATAAGATGAGTCAGATCCTGAGTTAGATGAAAGTTCAATTAACCTATCTACTCTATCTCCAATCCAAATGTTGAAAGTCGCCAAAATTGCTCAAACTAAAGCCAATGAGAAGATATTGAAATATCACATTGAGGATAGTGAATTGCTAAAACTTGCATCTGGAGTCCTACTAAAATTGATGCCTACTTATGTTATGGACCCATCAAGCTCTTCCTCCGGTGAGTTGAAGAAGTTAATAAACTCTATAGATTCTCATTTTGAATATTTTGAGAAATCAGCTATAGTTAAAGTGCAAAAGGAGTTCAAGGGGAAGAGAATTGGTAGCCTAATTGATTTGATTGCCAAAGACAAAAATCTATTAGGCTCCTACATAAAGAATATTCAAGGTGATATATCTGAAGGAGGAAAAGTGTAAAAGTCTTGCTTAATCTTGTCAAAATTTACTGAAGCAAATGAGAAGCAAGTGAAAGATATTGAGTAGCAGTTGGTTACTATTTCCAACACTTTTGATCCATTAGCCAACAGTGTTTGTCATTAAGAAATTCAGGTAATATCTTTGCTCAACCAAATAAATAATTTGAAGCTTGAAAATGAAAGGATTATTAGCAGAGTATGTGAACTCAGGGGACTAATAAATCCAAAGATTAAGATGATGGAAAATGCTCTGAAATAATTTAAAGGTGTTGTGACCACCCCTGATCCGGTAAGTCTTGAAGCAGCAGAAACTTTGTCATATCTTCTTTGTGGTGACATTACCATTTTGGAGAGTTTGAAAAGTGTGTGGGACTCAAAATTAAATGGATTGAAGAATGTCTTTGCAGATGTCTTCAAATTTTTGTAAGTCTCTAGATATGTTTGTACAATTTTGCAATTTGGTATTCCCCAATTTTGTCATTGATGTCAAAGGGGGGGAGAGTGAAGTGAAAAATGCCTAGTTGATATGCTTAGGGGAGCAGTATTTTGTATTTTGGAAGTGTGCTTATCAGTTTCGACACTTAGTCATTTTTCACTAAGTGTTGCCATCAATGCCAAAGTTGAAGATTGTTGGCATATGGCTTCTAGTGTTGTCATTGATGGCAACTGAAGTCATCCCCATGATCCATAGTTCAGTATCTATTCATACCAGTAGATAAAGTAAAATATTGTGTATTACTGGAAGAATACTTAAGGAACAAGGTATCCGGTCAGACAGCTTCATTGGATCATCATTTTGCGTTGTGGATCTCTGGAACTGCTTGATGAGCACGTGGATTATCTTATTATTGAGTTTTGTGGTGTGCAGTACGAGTTTGGAGGTCCGGTAGGATACTTTTTTTCTATTTGTTTGTTGTAGCTAACTCAGTGAATGTGGCGCGTTGTGGATGTGTTAGGTGAAATAATCAAATATTTTTTCATGTTCAAATGTTTAATTATGGGTCCTAGCTATGGACTAGCCAACTTGTTTGGATACGCATCAAAATTATTCATGCTTTGGGCCGACAAGTTGCAAATATTCTTAAGTTTTATTGAGCCGACTTGTAGCGATTAAACCCTTAGTCATGGATATATTTAGATGATCGATTACATCATTTTGTGTCATGTGAAATGTGTATTGGTGTATGTTGTAAACATCCAAGGAGTATTTGAGCGATATCATGTGCAGTTTCACTTGCGCATACGGATTTTGTGTGCGAACTTAAGCAGAGTAGAGAAGAAGTTTGATATCAGTCAAAAGGACAGAAGTTTGTCATCAGAGCTTAATCGGAACTATAATCAAGCATTAGTAGATTCTATCCATTTAGTTCATTTTCTTTTAGATCTAATCCAAATCATTGTAAGGGCAGTGAGCCCATCCTTTTAAGCAGTGAGCTCTAGGAAATGAGTCTGAATGCAAGTGCATTCCCATTTTGTAATATTTATTTTGGGTATACTCAAGACTTATTGTGGATTGGCCATCCACCCTGGTTTTTCCCCTAATAGGGTTTCCACATAAAAATCCTTGTGTTATGGTTGTGTGGTTTCTTGCTTTTTGTTTCTGCATATAACTTTTGATTAAATGTTCTAAGTGGATTAAAGGTCAGAATAATAAAGTTAATTTTTGCAGAACACTAATTCACCCCCCCTCTCAATGTTGCTTGTTTCCAACATGATACATAGGATTTTTTTGGCTAAACACATAGCACTCTAACTATCACATTCAAGTTTAACTTACTTGCAATTAAAACCAATACCTTTCCCAAGTCTCTATAACCAAACTGCCTTTTCGAAGGCATGTGTAACCACCGAGTGTGTTGAACTCACATTCAACCAAGGTGTAGGCTCCTCAATCTTTTCTAATGGAAATTTTTTTATTGCTAGTAACCATTCCAACACATGTCTCTAACCATAAGAGAACTCAAGCCTCACCAATTTCTCCAAGTATCCATGAGGAATTGTAACCAACCAATCCATGCCAAACTCCAAATGCAACATAGCACTATCATGAAGTAATCAAGCAAATGATTAATGTACCCAATACATAAGAGAACTACACAAGATAAATGTCAAAGCTCTAATCTTGAACATAAACATGAAATCCATGATCTAACCATCTCCTCTTAGGATATCACATGCACCATAACATACATCCCAGTCTCAAGAGAACATGTAATATGCCAAACTCTAATCTAGAATCAAGAGTAAACCATGACATAATAGCAACCACTCTAAACCAATAAAAAACCATATCCACAATCTCATGAAGATAACCTTACCAATGATGCATCCATGTCACTGCCAACAACTCCCACTGAACCGTGGTGCCGATTTATACATGGCATCGTGCATCCTCTCCATGAAGATCACTCTGAAAAATGAAGCAAAGAGTTATCACAAACAATATTAGCTAAAATAACCAATGCATTATTACTATCATCTGAGGAATCCTCTGTAGAAGAATCAGAACTCTCTTTCTTGTTCTTACAATCCTTCTTCACATGTCCTGGTTTCCCATAGTTCCAAAAAATTACCTTACTCTTACCAGGGGTTTAAAACCATCCTTTAGACTTACCCTTTCCTTCCGCGTCTCCCTTAGGTTCCTTTTTCTTAGGCCTACCGTTTACAAACAAGGCATCTTGGATTCCCTCTTTAGACTTCCTCCTCATCTCCTCTGATAAGAAAGTAGGAATTATATTGTCCATCTTAGGATCTACACCACTACCACTAATAGCAACAATTAGATTTTCCCAAGACTCTGGTAAAGAACAAAGTAACAAAATGCATTTATCTTCATCTTCTAGCTTTACATCTACAGATGCTAACTAACTAAGAATTAAATTGAAAGCATTTAAATGTTGTGCAACAGATTCGCCATATTTCAATTTTAATGAATACAACTGCCTTTTCAGATACAACTTATTGGTGAGACTCTTAGTTTGATAAATATCCCCTATTTTCTTCCACAATTTATATGCAATATTTTCATCTGAATCATTCAAGAGAATAGCATGAGCAAGACATAATCTATGTGTTCCTCTTGCCTTCTTATCTAACTTAGCCCAATCCTCATCTGAAATAGTTGTAGGTGTCTTTGTCTCATTATTAACCACTAACCACTGATCTATTTCTTCAAGAAGATCTTCCATTTTTAGTTTCCACATTTCATAGTTAGATCCATTGAACCTTTCAATATCTAAACGAGAATTCATTGTAACAAAACTTATTTCCAAAATCAACAAACAACAAAAATAATAAAAACTCCCACTAAGCCAAAAAAACCTCCAATCTTTTAAGAGAAAGGTGTCCCAATACGCTACCCAACCTCAGCTCTAATACCAAATGTTGAAAATTGATGTGTTTTCTTAGCTTAATACTTTGTAAAACTTTAATATTGTTGATCTAAACAAACTTTTCCTTTGTTATAGGTTCTTTGTGGGTGATCATCTGATTAATCCATTTTACTATTTGTAGAATGTAGACATAAGTTGATAGAAGAAGTAGACATGATATTAGAAAGATTACACAAGCATGTACCACGGAGAAACCCTTTCAAGAAAAAACTACACCAAGAATTAATCTATTATTCAATCTGTAGTACCCCTCCATTTTGCTTATGTTTTCTGTTAGCATGTTTTCACTTTAATAGACCCTGGTACTTTGTTTTGATGTATTGATCGCTGACATTAGAGCGATGGTGGATTTATTTTGTGATGTGATGATACATTGTATGGTGGTAATTATTTCTGACATGCTTTATGTTAGCATAGATGGTTACTTTTGATGTTACTGCTATATATATGCTTATGGTAGAATTAATTGTTAATTATTTTGTCGATTTGATGTGATATTGTATTGGTGAGGAGAACGGAGTTGCATCACTCGCCTGCGAGTGCCCTGTGATTTCCGTGATTTTCTCCTCACGGTGTGTTTGAACCATGGATTATATATATATATGTTATTTGTTATTTGTTTGATTGCAGGATTGCAGGTACATGACACTGAATCCACCTGGTTTCACAGGTCTAAGCATGTCCAGACTCAACGGTAATGTTGATTGGGAGGTAGTAACGAGGTTTTTCCTAGTCTAGTCTCAAACCCAGTCACAGTATGTCTTCAGTTTAGGTTTGATATTTTTGGGTTGTCTCATTTGTGTCTGTTTTGATTATTTGTTATGAAAGGTTTATTTTGTGAATTTAAGGTTAGATTAATGTTCCTTGTAATTTAATGCTTATTTAAATTGATTTTAAATTAAGTAAATAAAAGTTTTATATTTTATTTAATTAATTAAATTAGTTTATTTGGTTAAATAATTTAACCATTGTGATTAAAGTTATTTTATTAAATAAATTAATTAATTAATTAAAGTTACTTCTATTTGAGAGAATAGTTAAAATATTCTTTAAATGCTTTGTGAGAAATGGAATTTTAAATATGAATTAAAATAAAAAGGAAATTGACTTTTTTTTAATTCTTTAATTCTATTAAATAAAATATATTCTTGATAATGGTGGGAAGAAAATATTCGTAAGTGGTTAGTAGATATTTTCTTGAAATTGCCATTTGTGTTAGTTGAATTTATTGCAAATTTCTTGTTGAGGATTTTCTCGGAGAAAATATTACCAGATTTAGGGAAAACAAGAAAACACTTCACGGGAAATGAGAAAGAACAGAGAACTGTTGGAAAATATTGTGATTTTATTGGGTTTTGATTTAAAATTACTGGAAGAAGTTCCCAGGTACATATTTGTTCAATATTTGCATTCTTCTGGAAAGTGGTGATTTGAAAGTGCTTTGGAAGATTGCACGCATTAGGCAAAGCTTTTCTTCGACAGTCAATTTTCAAGCTATAGGTTCTTTACTATTTATTTATTTAGTTTTGTGATTTGAAAAAATTGTGTGTATGAAGATTTTAATTTGTAGAAGTTTTGTTAATTTGTGAAATTAAAAGATTGCCTGAGGAAATTATTGTGTTTGAAGCTTCTGTTCTTCTCGGTAGATTTTTGTTGATAATATTCTATAGAAAATTTGTTACCTCTCTGTGCATTTTACGAAACAAGATTTTATAGTGAAATCAGAGGGCAACACAGAAGATTTTGTTAAACAATAGAAAATTCAAAAGAAACCTCTGGGAAGAACTTTGATAAACATTACCTGTAGAAAAGATTTTGGTAATTTGAATTGAAAATCCTCTATTGTTGAAATTGAAGATCTTTGACAAAATTTGTTTTAAATTGATAGTTTTCTCAATTTCTTGTAGAAAACCTCTCTCAAAATTATTTGCCTGGTTATAATATAATTGTTGATAAGATTATATATATATTTATATATATACATGTATACAGATGGTACATATACATATATATATATATGAAATAGCTTTCAAGAATATTATTCACTTTTAAAATTGTTTAAAATTTGTAGGCAAATTTATCCAAATCGTAGGGATTTTGGTTATGAGAACTTTTATAAAATAAATGATTTTCATTTAAAATCGCCGTATGGGTGAATGTTTACCAGGGAAATAAAAAAAATTAAGTTGATATTTTTGGGGCCGCACGGGTTACCCCACAGCCGCCCCATAGGGGCAACGGCTGTGGAGGCAGCTAGCGGTGCCCTCACAGGTAGCGCATGGCTGCTAACACAGCCGCAACCCTTATGGGAAGGGCTGTGTGTAACAGCCGGCGGCTGTGTTCATACAGCTAGCCAAAAATAATTTCATGGTTTTTTTTTCTTTTTCCTTATGAATCTCGATTTTCTTTTAGGGTTTAAAATTTATAAAATATAATATATATATATATATATATATATTTATATGTATGTATATATATTTTATCTTTTGTTGGGAAATTATATTTAATATTATTATGTTTAAAATTGTATATATATATACGTATTTTATATATATATATATATATATATTTAAATATCTATTTTAAATAAAATCATACGAATGCATGAATTGGATAACTTTAGTATAAAATAAAAAATTTAAATTATTTTTGATGTTTATGGTTATGTGAAAATGAGGAAATTGGAATTAAATTAGGTGTATCAAATTTTCCTTGTTGTTTGAGAATGGAAATATAGTTAAGATATTTAAATTTCATGCAATATGTTTCTGATTTGATTGGATTTAGTAAATCCTAATATTAGAATCTTGTTTTTCCCTGTTTTATTTCAAGTAGTTTTATATTTTTGTTGGGAAAATTGGGGATTATATGTGATTTCAAGTCTTACAGATGTAATTTCTTAAAGGGAGTTAATTTTTATGATGGTTTCATATTTTGAACAAACTAGGGTAGTGCACATGGTTTTGTATGGTTTTTAGACACTTGGTTCTATGAACAGGATGTGATGTGCATTGTTATATGATTGGTATTTGATGCTATTTTATGTGCATTTTTTCTACCTTAGTTAGTGGACTTAGGTTCCTTGTGTTATTTTTAAGGGAGTGGCTCTTTGTGAGGGCCGACACACAAAGTGGTGCCAGGGTAACTCATGTAGAGTTAGTAAGCCAGTGAAAACTAAATCAACACATTAGGTAATTTAAAACCTTTAACTAGATTAATAAGCCTCACTCATAGACTCAAGGGCTAGTTCAGTCTTGGGAATGATTTGAGAAGGCCTGGAATGGAAAATCGATATCTAGACATATTGAAAGATATTCAATTCCGCAATAGATTGCATGATGGGTCGGGTTTCGTAAGAGGTTACCAGGGTAACCCAAGATGGGGGTCGAAACCTAGGAAGAAACACCAGGGTAACCAATGCAACATTGTGATGACACTCCACCTATAATAACAGTATTCTTGTGAACTTAGTATATTTGATCATTCTGTTCTGGAAGCAATGTAACCAATAAGTTAAGTTTATACTTGTATAGTTTTGTCTATGGTTTTACTTGTGTCTAGGGTTTGTAGGTTATGTCTAGGGAACCTTTTTACTATCTCCTAGCACAGGGGGTGGACCTACAAGTACCACATGGTTGGGAGGAACGTGCACCTTACTCCATTGGGTCCCTAGTTCTTGTTTGTGGCAACGAGTACTTCTTGGATGGAGAGCTCGTATGTGGATATATGTCTTCTTATTTGTATCAGTGGAAACTTTAGATATGTATCACTCCTCAATTGTTAATGAGGTGAACATTTGTAATATGTAATTGTACATTTTTATATGACCTACCTCATTTGGAAAATGAGTATTGTAAATGTGATTATAAATGCAATGTAAGAAAGAATCTTATTTGTACTATATATCTTTAATGATGCAATTTAATTGTTAATGAATGTATGTTTTTAAGTTTATGTGAATTAAATACATGTCATGTTAAATACTATTGTCATCTATGGGATTTTCAAGTAGTGTGTCGTCGCGTTACTTAGGCAATGTTTGCAATTAGTTAAGTTAATGTTTACACTTTAAAAAAAAAAATTATTACACTTCCGTTATCAATGCAACATTCTTTAGGTTACAAGAGGGGGCATTACAGATTGGTATCAGAGCAAAGGTTTCTAACACTGGATGTTTTGGGTAATTGTGAGCCCATTAGGTTGACCTACATGTTAAACTATGTAGTATTTGTTTCTGTTAGCCTTGTATGTTTTGTATCTGAGACTCATTTTTGTTTTTGTGTAGGATCATGCCTAGGCGTCGTACTAGAGGTCATGGAAGAGGTTGAGGTGGAGGCCGTGGGACGAACCCTCAGGTTACTCCCCCTTAGAGCTCCCACGAGAGCGAACATGCCGAACAGTTGGGTCCTCAGTTTGAACAGACAAGTGAGGAATGGATTCTGATTCAGCCAGAGGTTGAGGGAGCTCAATTGTGTCCCCTACTAGAAGAGGTACTTTCCAGACTTGGTCCGAGGTAGGAAGTTGATCAGGAGGTGGTTAGGGAACGCGATAGATCTCCTAGGAGGATTGTCAGTACTGCAGAGCAGGATGCCATAGTTGTAGGACATATGAGGGATTTGTTGAGGGCACGCCCTCCTACATTTGATGGCACAGGTGGTGGTCTAGAGGCAGAGACCTGGTTATTAGACTTGGGTAGATGTTTTTCTATGCACCCATATGGTAGCAATACTCGAGCTAGATGCGCTATCATGCATCTGAGAGGTTTTTCCTCTACTTGGTGGCGTTTGGAGGAGCAGAAGCTCCATTTAGAGATTGGGTCAGTTTCTTGGGAGATGTTCTTGGAAAGGTTTAGGGCACGTTTCTTATCTAAGCATTGGAGGCAACGACAAGTTGATGAGTTTCACAATTTGTGTCAGATGGCTCTATTTGTTAACAGTATGAACGCAGATTTTATGAACTCAAACAATATGCAGGAATTGGAGATGATGAGGCGATGTTGGTACAACATTTTATTAGGGGTTTGAATGCCCACATTAGTGGAGGAGTTAGATTCTTCGAACCGAAGACTATGGAAGTTGCAGTTGAGAAAGCGTGTATTATGGAAGAGAATATGACTTTAGCATTGGGTGGATATACAGGTGACCAGATAGGTAGTGCACCTATAGCAAGTTTTGGTCCATGTGGTGGTCAAATACAGACAAGAGGTTCCTCTAGGAACCAACAGACACCCACTAAGAGTGGACAACAACGTACTCCTCAGAAGAATAATAATTCACAGCCTCAGCAGGGTAATAGTCCTCAGTCAGGAAAGAACCGTAACTGGTGGTGCAATAAGTGCAATCGACAGGATCAGCCAGCTTAGAGTGCGCAGTCTACAGCTAGTAGAGGTAGCTTTCAGCAATCCAATGCACCTTCGAGTGGCAGAGGATTTGGTAGAGGTACTGGTTGTTATTCTTGTGGTCAACAGGGACACATTGCTAGGCAGTGTCCTATGAGAGGTTCTTCAGGATTTGTGCCACGACCGACAGCTTTTGAGCCTATAGTTGGTGATGCAGGCTGTTCTCATACAGTTTATGCTGCGGTTAATAACCGCCAAGCTGATCATTAGAATACAGTGGTTGAGACTTCATGTCAGTTATAGGGTGTTAGTGTTACTATTCTTTTTTATTCAGGAGCTACTGATTCATTTATTTCACCTACTATTGTTGAGCGATGTGGTCTTGTGGCGGTAAAGCAAGGCGGTAAGTGGTAGGTAGAATTCGCCTCTAGGGTGAAAGTAGTGGTAGAGAACCTTGTACGTAATTGTGAACTAAGAATTGGTTCGTTATCTACCTTAGTGGATCTTCATGTTACACCTTTAGGATTGTATGACATTGTTTTAGGTATGGATTGGTTAGAATATCATCATGTTGTGATTGACTGTCGACTGAAGACAATAAGTTGTATTAATGAATTTGGTGCAAAAGTTGATAGCATAGGTGTTCATAGACCTATTTCTTTGCGGATGATTTCTGCTATGCAATTGAAGAGATGTCTTCGTTGTTGGTGTAATTAATATTTAATTACACTTTACATAAGTTTACTTAGGTAATTATTTAATTCCTAGGTTAATTAGTTGTCATCCTTATCTTGTTGAGCTATCTTGTTGCTCAAGATAAGATTAGGGTTATGCATCTTTTCTTTTATAAAGCAAATCATTATCTTGTAATTATTGAATTCTCGAATAATATTATGTTGCACATTCTTTTGCAACCTCTCTGCTTTTGATTTTTCTTTTGGGAAGGTATTTTCGGTTTGCAAATCGATCTTGGTTTCTAACATGGTATCGAGCCTTGATTTGCAGCCCCTTCTCAATTTTTGAAAAAATCATTGCAAGGTTCGTTTAGGATTCCTCGAGGGTATCATGCCTTGAGTTCATCTATGCATTTTGGATCAGATCGGGCCTCACCATTGGATTCAGAGCGCTGGAAAAAGTCAGGATTGACTTTTATTTTGCAAATTTTGGCCATCATTTTCCAAATCTGTGAGGGTTTTAGGCTGGGAGATTTTTTGCAAGTTCTGGGGGAAGCTAAATTTTTCAAGCAGTTTGAGCACAAATGGAGGTCACCATCGCATTCACAGCGGCCAAAAACCCTAAGAATTCCCTTCGTTTCGTCGATTTCTGAGCAGTTGGTCTGGAAGGAAAAACAAAATTGCCTAGGGGGCCGTACAACCTCCCCAGCACGCCTTTCGATGCACGAAAATTTTAAAAAAATAAAAATGAAGTTTTTTGGGTTTTGGGCCGGCGCTTCCAGTTCTATAGAAACGCGCCACCGGGTGGCTGCCAACCCGCCACCACCGCCACTTTCCTCCACTGGCCCGCCACCTCCCCCACAACCCCCGCGGGCCCTTCAAAACTCCACTCCGGTCCTATGGTGGACCAAGAGCTTGGTCTCTAGCCCCCGCAGGCTCTCCACAGCCTGGCCGCTATCCTATTAAGGACCAGGGGCTATACGCCAGCCCCCGCCAAGCCACCCAGCCCCAGCGGTGGTCATATGGGCGACCAGGGGCTCTGCCCCAGCCCCCAGCCACCAGCCCCCTGGTCCTGCATGGGACCAGCGGCTCATTTTTTTAACCCCCTGGGCGCCCTGCAGCCCTTATTGGGCATTCTAGAGTTGTTTTCACTAAATTGGGCGTATTTTTTGCATACGATCTCCGTTTTTCACAAACAAGATACCGTTGGAAATCTGATTCTGACGCCGATCCAGTGGCATAGGTGTTTTTACCTGATTTTTCTCCAAATTTATTGTGCAGGCCTTTGAACTCAGATGTTGTTTTCACTTTGGAGGGCATATCTTTTGACTCAGTGATCCATTTTTCGTCATTCTTGCGGCATTGGAAAGCTGATTCAGTCCTCTACATAGATCTGAGGTCTATTTTATTTTTCTATTTATGCATGTTTTTGATGCTCTCCTTTTACAATTGTTGGGTTATTGTATTAAATGAACTATGATAAAGTTCCATTTAGGGGGGGTTTCTTGCATAATAATATGATTAGAGTGTAGTTTTCACTTTGATCTCCATATCCATCTTGATTTTTTTGGCAACTCATATGGGTTATCTAGTCTCCTTGTTTATTTTGGCCACATTTTTTGTTATTGCTTGACACATATCGGATTCTTCAGTTCACACTTCAATTGGGAGATTATGTTTCTTGATCCTCATTGGTTTAGATTTTTCTCAGTTTGAGGGCCATGTTTTTATGGTTATTGTTCCAGAGTCTATTTTTGGTACTCCTTCCCATGGAAGAGTTTCAGTCACAGTTTGGCATCGACATCGAGATACATGGTTTCCAGATTCTGTCATCATCTCATCTACTGTTGCTTCACAGATTCCAGGGTTGTTCTAGTTTGTGAGTTTTCCAGTGTTCGTGGCATTGGGTCTGCTATCACATTAGCATGATTCTAGTTTTGGTTTCAGTTGTAGATAGAAGTATCTTTCCTTGCTTGTCAGATTGTGGTTCTAGTGTTACTCCACAATGTTCTTCCAGTGCTTCTTTGCAGCAGTCATCTCATTGTAGGGGGGTTTTGTCCCATTGGGTTTTCCTTCTCTACCTCATCTTTGCATTTGTACATGAGTACCTGATCAGGCCTTGTTGTCGGGACTCATATTTGCATAATATTTTGCTTCTCCCTAAGTTGCACTTATGGGGGGGTGTTGGTGTAATTAATATTTAATTACACTTTACATAAGTTTACTTAGGTAATTATTTAATTCCTAGGTTAATTAGTTGTCGTCCTTATCTTGTTGAGCTATCTTGTTGCTCAAGATAAGATTAGGGTTATGCATCTTTGCTTTTATAAAGAAAATCATTATCTTGTAATTATTGAATTCTCAAATAATATTATGTTGCACATTCTTTTGCAACCTCTTTGCTTTTTCTGATTTTCTCTTCTGTGGAAGGTCTTTTCAGTTTGCAAATCTGATCTTGGTTTCTAACATTCGTCAGGGTTGTCAACTGTTTGCAACAACAGTTACTGATTTGGAGGTAGGAGAGAGTTGAGAGATATCTCTTGATGATCATCCTATCCTCAGAGAATTCACAGATGTGTTTCCTAATGATATACCTAGTATGCCACCAAAATGAGATATTGATTTTAGAGTTGACCTAGTTCCTGGAGAAAAGCCTATATCTCGAGCCCCATACAGAATGACTACTCAGGAGTTAGAAGAGCTTCGTATTCAGTTGGAAGAACTATTGGATAAGGGTTTTATTTGTCCAAGTGTTTCTCCTTGGGGAGCACCTATCATCTTTGTAAAGAAGAAGGACAGATCACTGAGATTGTGCATTAACTATCGTCAATTGAGCAAAGTAACAATAAAGAATCGATATCCTTTGCCTAGAATCAATGATATTTTTGATCAGATCAAGGGATCTAATATGTTCTCTAAAATTGATCTGAAATCAGGTTACCATCAGTTATGCATTGCAGAAGTGGACATTCATAAAACAACATTTCAAACTCATTATGGGCATTACAAATTCACAGTAGTACCATTTGGGTTAAGGAATGCACCATCAGTTTTCATGAGTTTGATGAATGGTGTCTTCCGTACATACCTTGATCTTTTTTTCCTTGTGTTTCTCGATGATATTTTGATCTATTCAAGAAATATGAAGGAACACGAAGAGCATCTGAGATAGATATTGCAGTGTTTGAGGGAAAATCAATTGTACCCAAACTTGAAGAAGTGTGACTTCTTTCAGACTGAGGTGAAATACCTTGGTCATGTGATTTCTGGAAAGGGTATTGTTGTGGATCCTTCGAAGATCCAAGCTATTGTTGATTGGCCTGTGCCTACCAATGTAGCTGAGGTTCGTAGTTTTATGGGTCTTGTTGGATATTATAGACGGTTTGTTCAGGGGTTTTCTAGGATTGGGCACCCCATTACTTCTCTTCAAAGGAAAGGGAAGAAATTTTTCTGGACAAAGCAGTTTCAGTTGGCTTTTCAGACACTTAAGGAAAAGTTGACTAATGCGCCTATATTGATTGTTCCAGATCCTGCTAAGGATTTTATTGTTTGCACTGATGCATCCTTGGAGGGTTTAGGAGGAGTACTGATGCAAGAAGGGTGTGTGATCGCTTATGAGTCTTGCAAACTCAAGGATCACGAATTAAATTATCCTACTCATGATTTGGAACTTGCCACAGTTGTTCATTCATTGGTTCGATGGAGGCATTTCTTATTGGGTCATCATTTCGAACTTCATAGTGATCACCGTAGTTTACAATATATCTTTACGCAACCTAATTTGAATGCTAGATAGAGAAGGTGGATGGATTTCTTGTGTGAATATGATTTTGAGGTGAAATATGTTCAGGGAAAAGAGAACGTAGTGGTTGACGCTCTCAGTCGTCGTCGACATGAGATTTTTGCTGTTACTCTTGAAGTAGATTTGAGGAGTCAAATTTTAGCAGCACTTCCTATAGATAGATTGTATCAGGAGGTGAAGACGGAGATTGAATTAGGTAGACCTCTAGAGGGTTGATTTACAGGGTATTCTCTTGAACCGGATGGTTTATTGCGACATTTAGACCGTATTTATGTACCATATTCAGAAGGTCTTCTCACGTTGATTATGACTGAGGCACATCAAGCACCGTACTCAGCTCATCCTAGTGTTAAGAAGATGCATGCGGATCTTGGACAGTTGTATTTTTGGCTTGGTATGAAACGTGATATTGTTGATTATGTATCAAGATGTCTTGAGTGCCAGAGAGTCAAAGTTGAGCATCAACATCTCGCCGGATTATTGCAGCCACATCTCATTCCTAAATGGAAATGGGATATTATATCAGTTGATTTCATTGTAGGTTTACCTATGTCGTCACGTCCACATGATGCCATTATGGTAACTGTTGACAGATTGACTAAGGTGGCACATTTTTTGCCAGTACGATCATCTTACAATGCTTCATCTGTAGCTAGGATATTCATGGAGGACATTGTTAGATTGCATGGGATTCCTCATAGGATTATATCAGATAGAGATCTTGTGTTTACTTTAGCCCTATGGACTTCATTACAGCATGCTCTAGGTACACAGTTGAACTTCAGTTCAGCATATCATCCTAAAACAGATGGTCAGACAGAGAGAGTTAATTTGATTCTTGAGGACATGCTTAGAATGTATGTAATGGACCAACAATCACGTTGGGAGGATTATCTGTACTTAGTGGAATTTGCTTACAATAATGGATATCAAAGTTCCATAGGTATGCCACCTTTTCAGGAATTATATGGACGTCCTTGTCGGACTCCATTGAGTTGGGATCGACTTGAGGATAGAGTGTTACTTGGTTCTGAGATGTTTCGAGACATGGAGCAACAGGTTGATCATATTAAAGAACATTTGATAGCAGCACAGGATAGACAAAAGAAGTATGTCGCTGCACATAGAGTGGATTTCCAGTTTACAGTTGGTGATGGAGTATTTCTTCGAGTGTGACCGCAAAAGAGTCCAATCTGTTATGGAAAAGGCTCTAAGCTTGCACCTCGATTTGCTGGGCCATTTGATATTTTAGAGAGGATTGGTCCTGTGGCATATCGACTCGCCTTACCACCCAGTTTTTCACGTATTCATGATGTCTTTCATGTGTTAGTTCTCAGACCTTATCATCCTGATATTTCTCATGTACTTGATTGGAATGCATTACAGGTAGAGGATGGGAAACTGGCTTTGGAGCCCATGGGAATTCTTCAGCGCCGGAGACTCGTTCTTAGGGGTCGAGACGTTGATCAGGTGAGGATCCAATGGGATCCTAGTCATGAGGCATCTGCTACTTGGGAGCATGCGACACGCATGAGGGAGCTTTATCCCTATCTGTTCACAGGCTTTCAGGAGCAAGCCTAATCCTAGGGGGGAGGATGTAGTACCCCTCCATTTTGCTTATGTTCTCTGTTAGCATGTTTTCACTTTGATAGACCCTGGTACTTTGTTTTGATGTATTGATCGCTGACATTAGAGTGATGGTGGATTTATTTTGTAATGTGATGATACATTGTATGGTGGTAATTATTTCTGACATGCTTTATGTTAGCATAGATGGTTACTTCTGATGTTACTGCTATATATATGCTTATGGTAGAATTAATTGTTAATTATTTTGTTGATTTGATGTGATATTGTATTGATGAGGAGAACGGAGTTGCATCACTCACTTGCGAGTGCCCTGTGATTTCCGTGATTTTCTCCTCACGGTGTGTTTGAATCATGGATTATATATATATGTTATTTATTATTTGTTTGATTGCAGGATTGTAGGTACATGACACCGACTCCACCTAGTTTCACAGGTCTGAGCATGTCCAGACTCAACGGTAATGTTGATTGGGAGGTAGTAACGAGGTTTTTCCTAGTCTAGTCTCAAACCCAGTCACAGTATGTCGTCAGTTTAGGTTTGATATTTTTGGGTTGTCTTGTCTGTGTCTATTTTGATTATTTGTTATGAAAGGTTTATTTTGTGAATTTAGGGTTAGATTAATGTTCCTTGTAATTTAATGCTTATTTAAATTAATTTTAAATTAAGTAAATAAAAGCTTTATATTTTATTTAATTAATTAAATTAGTTTATTTGGTTAAATAATTTAATCATTGTGATTAAAGTCATTTTACTAGATAAATTAATTAATTAATTAAAGTTACTTCTATTTGAGAGAATAGTTAAAATATTCTTTAAATGCTTTGTGAGAAATGAAATTTTAAATATGAATTAAAATAAAAATGAAATTGATTTTTTTTGAATTCTTTAATTCTATTAAATAAAATATATTCTTGATAATGGTGGGAAGAAAATATCAATGAGTGGTTAGTAGATATTTTCTTGAAATTGCCATGTGTGTTAGTTGAATTTATTGCAAATTTCTTGTTGAGGATTTTCTTGGAGAAAATATTACCAGATTTGGGGAAAACAAGAAAACACTTCACGGGAAATGAGAAAGAACAGAGAACTGTTGGAAAATATTGTGATTTTATTGGGTTTTGATTTAAAATTACTGGAAGAAGTTCTCATGTACATATTTGTTCAGTATTTGCATTCTTCTGGAAAGTGGTGATTTGAAAGGGCTTTGGAATATTGCACGCAGCAGGCAAAGCTTTTCTTCAACAGTCAATTTTCAAGCTACAGGTTATTTACTGTTTATTTATTTAGTTTTGTGATTTGAAAAGATTGCGTGTATGAAGATTTGAATTTGTAGAAGTTTTGTTAATTTGTGAAATTAAAAGATTGCCTGAGGAAATTATTGTGTTTGAAGCTTTTGTTCTTCTCGGTAGATTTTTGTTGATAATATTTTGTAGAAAATTTGTTACCTCTCTATGCATTTTACGAAACAAGATTTTATAGTGAAATCCGAGGGCAACATAGAAGATTTTGTTAAACAATAGAAAATTCAAAAGAAACCTCTGGGAAGAACTTTGATAAACGTTACTTGTAGAAAAGATTTTGGTAATTTGAATTGAAAATCCTCTGTTGTTGAAATTGAAGATCTTTGACAAAATTTGTTTTAAATTGATAGTTTTCTCAATTTCCTGTAGAAAACCTCTCTCAAAATTATTTGCCTGGTTATAATATATTTTTTGATTAGATTATATATATATTTATATATATACATGTATATAGATGGTACATATAAATATATATATAAAAATATATATATATGAAATAGATTTGAAGAATATTATTCACTTTTAAAATTGTTTAAAATTTGTAGGCGAATTTATCCAAATCGCAGGGATTTTGGTTATGAGAACTTTTATAAAATAAATGATTTTCATTTAAAATCGTCGTACGGGCAAATGTTACCAAGGAAATAAAAAAAAAATTAGGTTGAGATTTTTGGGGCCGCAGGGGTTACCCCACAGCCGCCCCATAGGGGAGACGGCTGTGGAGGCAGCCAGTGCTGCCCTCACAGGAAGTGCATGGCTGCTAACACAGCCGCAACCCTTATGGGAAGGGTTGTGTGTAACAGCTGGCGGTTGTGTTCATACAGCCAGCCAAAAATAATTTCGTGGTTTTTTTTCTTTTTCCTTATGAATCTCAAATTTTCTTTTAGGGTTTAAAATTTATAAAATATAATATATATTATATATATATATATATAAATATATATATTTATATGTATGTATATATATTTTATCTTTTGTTGGGAAATTATATTTAATATTATTATGTTGAAAATTGTATATATATATATATATATATATATATATATATATATATATATATATATATATATATATATATATATATATATATATATATATATATATATATATATTTAAATATCTATTTTAAATAAAATCAGCCAATGCATGAATTGCATAACTTTAGTATAAAATAAAACATTTAAATTATATTTGATGTTTATGGTTATGTGAAAATGAGGAAATTGGAGTTAAATTAGGTGTATCAAACTTTCCTTGTTGTTTGAGAATGGAAATATATTTAAGATATTTAAATTTCATGCAATATGTTTCTGATTTGATTGGATTTAGTAAATCCTAATATTAGAATCTTGTTTTTCCCTGTTTTATTTCAAGTAGTTTTATATTTTTGTTGGGAAAATTGGGGATTATATGTGATTTCAAGTCTAGATGTAATTTCTTAAAGGGAGTTAATTTTTATGATGGTTTCATATTTTGAACAAACTAGGGTAGTGCATATGGTTTTGTATGCTTTTTAGACACCTGGTTCTATGAACAGGTTGTGATGTGCATTGTTATATGATTGGTATTTGATGCTAGTTTATGTGCATTTTGTCTACCTTAGTTAGTGGACTTAGGTTCCTTGTGTTATTTTTAGGGGAGTGGATCTTTGTGAAGGCCGGCACACAAAGTGGTGCCAGGGTAACTCATGTAGAGTTAGTAAGCCAGTGAAAACTAAATCAACACATTAGGTAATTTAAAACCTTTAACTAGATTAATAAGCCTCACTCATAGACTCAAGGGCTAGTTTAGTCTTGGGAATGAGTCGAGAAGGCCTTAAATGGAAAATCAATATCTAGACATATTGAAAGATATTCGATTCCTCAACAGATTGCATGAGGGGCCAGGTTTCGTAAGAGGTTACCAGGGTAACCCAAGATGGGGGTCGAAACCTAGGAAGAAACACCAAGGTAACCAATGCAACATTGTGATGACACTCCACCTATAATAACAATATTCTTGTGAACTTAGTATATTTGATCATTATGTTCTAGAAGCAATGTAACCAATAAGTTAAGTTTGTACTTGTATAGTTTTGTCTATGGTTTTACTTGTGTCTAGGGTTTGTAGGTTATGTCTAGGGAACCTTTTTACTATCTCCTAGCATGGGAGGTGGACCTATGGGTACCACATGGTTGGGTGGAATGTGCACCTTACTCCGTTGGGTCCCCATTTCTTGTTCATGGCAACGAGTACTTCTTGGATGGAGAGCTCGTATGTGGATATATGTCTTCTTATTTGTATCAGTGGAAACTTTAGATATGTATCACTCCTCAATTGTTAACGAGGTGAACATTTGTAATATGTAATTGTACATTTTTATATGACCTACCTCATTTGGAAAATGAGTATTGTAAATGTGATTATAAATGCAATGTAAGAAAGAATCTTATTTGTACTATATATCTTTAATGATGCAATTTAATTGTTAATGAATGTATGTTTTTGAGTTTATATGAATTAAATACATGTCATGTTAAATACTATTGTCATCTATGGGATTTTCAAGTAGTGTTTTGTCGCGTTACTTAGGAAATTCTTGCAATTATTTAAGTTAATGTTTACACTTTTAAAAAAAAAATTATTACACTTTCGTTATCAATTCAACATTCTTTAGGTTACAAGACGGGGCATTACACAATCTCTGAAGTAGACTACAATAGCTCCAATTCTTGCTTGAGAATGCCTCTTTTTACTTCACCAAAACTTCTTCACAACTTGCAATAAAACCGATACTAACTCTCTTCAACTTGCTTGAGATAAATATTCTTTGATCAACTTTGTAAACTCCAATTGAGTTACAATTACAATGCTCAATCCCTATCCCTAAAAGGTACGCCTATCTCATGCAAATAGAGTTATGTCATGAAGAACAATGTCAAATCCTCATCTTCATGCATTTGGGTGTCCCAAACTAAAGTAGCAACTCAACCTCTATTCTGTAAATATCTTCAAGGCTTCATCCTAAAAGTAGGCGCCCAAAAGAGGGCCCACTTAACTAAGCCTTTTGAAATATCTCAACATGCAAAGGATTTAATTCCAAGAAGCCAACTTGGGCGCCCAAGTTGGGTCCAATTCATTTCTTGTTAACTGAAACATTTCTCAACACCATTCATGCAAGAATGGTCATCCCCTGTTAACTGAAGGTAGTCCCCGTTATCTGTCATGCAACTCAAGTCATTAGCTATGCATTCCAAGCTAACTGAAGTCAAATAGAATTCAACTAAAACTAACTGAAGATAACTAAACCATAATTGAACTGAACTAAACTAAACTAGACTAATTCTGAATTGAACTAAACTAAACTAAACTAAACTAAACTAAACTGGACTGAACTTCATGCATGAAAACATCAAACCCTAACTCCTAGGATCTTTACATGCATTCGGAAGTGTTATCTCTTACTCTGAATAGTTAACTGAACTCAAGGTGAGTGTCAGCTACCATGTGGATGCCCCATGTGCCCCTATTATTTAGGAACTCAAATTGGATGCCCTCACATGCTCCTAACATTTATAATTAATTACAAATGTCAATTAACATGATTATTTCATCAAATATTAATCTCTTCCTAATCCTATTGTTGGGTAACACTTTCCAAGGACTTAGGAGATACATGAAATAAATAATGTTTAGGATTGCAATTAAATGGCATCCTATTTCCAACAAATTAATTTGCATCCTTGGTTCTTAGTGTAGCCTTGTCATTTCATACGATGCATTTGTCACTTTGTGGATGACATTGGGTGTGATGTCCTTCACAAGTGTGATTTATCTTAGCATATTACATTCCTCTTGGTGGCCTGATCCGACGCACTGCATCCCCTAAATTGTGAATATTTTATTCTTTGATTGGTCCTCTCTTGGAGACATCAGACACAATGTCCCCTAAGTAATAAACCTTTCATTAACTTAACAAGACTCGTTTGAACATATTTTCCATTATACACTTTTACACTTTTGCATTTTACATTTTACATTTTACATTTTGCATTATTGCCACCTTGCATAACACAGCTTGCATGCCTGTGGTACCTTGATTTTTGTTCATGAGTTCTAAGCATACAAATATTTTCTTGCCTCATGAAGCACAAACCGACATTTTTCCTTGTGGCACCTTGTTAAAGTTATCAGGAGGTATAACTTTAATTTGGTTGAGCGGGAAGCCCATTCAGCGGCACGACTTTCCCCATAGCCACCTTTATGTTTGTGAGTGCATCCAACTAGTGTATGTATCTTACCTTTTGGGACTTCTCACCCAATGGACCACCATGAGTTTTGTCGCCCCATAGTGAGTATGCATTCTCTTTTTCAAAACAAACTACCTAGATCTAATCCACAACTAGTTGAATAGACAATCGAAGCTCAATTCAATTTCCCTTTCACATGTGCTTTCCTTTGTTCTTATGTTTAGTTTTCCATGGGATCTTCATCCTTGGGGCTTGATCATCCCTCTTGATCGTTGTAATTCCATCTTGCTAACATAAGTGCATTTGAACCCTCCTCTCAATATTCATGGCTACTTTAGTGTGAGTTTGAAGCAAGTTCATCCTCTCACTAAAGTGGGGGCTAAATGCACCATAGAAAAATGGCCCCTTTCCATTTTCATGGTCTTTTAGGCCTTTCTTCATGATGCTTGGTCCATTTTTCTTTGATTTAATGTTGTAATGTGGCTTGAACATTCACATTAGCTCCTTAAAATTCAAATTATGGCATCTTGTGAAGGTGTTGTAAAGTGTTGTAAAATATTTCTACACTTTTCTAGACTCTATTCATTACAATTCACCTAAAAATCACCTTTTCATCGCTTATCAAGTCCTATTTTGAAGTGTTGTAAAGTCTTGTAACAAGATTTCACGCTTTTCTAGGCATAACTTCATTATTTACACCTTTCTTATGCTTTATTTGACCCCTTTATGCCCTTATAAGCCTTAATTAAGTGTATTTTTTAATGTAAACCTGACAAACAACATTAAATGTGACTTAATTACCGACACCCACTTTCAAGTCCAAGATGGGACCCATTCACCATGGGTGGCGAATGAGTCCCTCTTGGCTCCAAATTCAAAATATTTCAAATTTTCTTTCAGTTTTTTATTCAAAATTACTTGATGTTGGCCTGTGATGAGGTATCTTTGGGTTTCTAAGGCACAAGAGTGTATAAATAATTGTTTTTACATCCATCTTAACCCCCATTCACCCATTCATGCAGGCATTCATCAAGTTCATTAATTCTCTCATCATTCAAGCATTCAAGCACATTGCATCATCTAATCAAGCATTTTGGAGCAGCCATTGATATATCTTCAGATTTTGAACATCAAAGGTATGGTAAGTTTATGAAAATTGCATGTTATCTATTTATCATACTCTTTTTATTTCATTTCATTGTTTAGGGTTTGATTACGAAAGTGGGGTTTGACCAAGGAAAACCCCTATTCTCTAACCCTCAACCATTTTTCCCCTCTTGCATGTGTATTTGAAGACTTATGTATGCATATTTGACAAGCAATTAGGTGTTGAAAGGTGGTCAACAAGTCAACAAGGTGCTTCAAGTCAAATCAACCTCATTTCAAGCTTGGAGAAGACATCCTGCCCGTTTTCTGCAGAATTAACTTCGTCAACTTGACAAGCAGACAACCTCATATTTGGTGTTGCAGAATTGTCCCCTGATTTCTCATAATTTTGGGAGAGGACTGATTCGCCATCAGTGGTGAATGAGTCCCACCTTAAGGCTGGAAATACAAATTTTGTTAGATTCTGGATCCCGACACTCAGAAATTAGTTTTTGATAGTTTTCATTAGAAGCGAGATTGATTCGCCATTAGTGGTGAATGAGTCCCACTTGTGATTTTTCAGTAATCTCAAACAACATTCAGAAGATTCTAGATTCTCCATTTTCTGCCCAAGTGCACTCTAAATCAGCCTCCTTCCTTTTTTTTGCATTTGTTCATTAATAGTTCATGTTTGCAAACATCACTTTGTTTTTAAACATTGCATATATCTTAGGTCTTGCATTCATAATCAGTCACATAGATCTCCCAATTGCATTTAGATAATCTTATTTAGTCTAAATTACATTACATTGCATAATTTGAGTGAACCTAGCGTAGATATTTTTGTTGGAAAAACAAGGACACACAACTGAGAGGGGGGGTGAATCAGTTGTCACATAAACTTAAACTTTTCTTCCTTAACTTAATCTCAGTTTTGATGAATAAGCAATTAACCAAAAACAATCAACACATCAGAGAGATAGACAACACCAATATTTTTTACATGGAAACCTTGTTAGGGGAAAAACCACAGTGGATGTTAGTCCACGAGATTATACCCTATTAAAATTATAATGAGAAATAATAAGGGGAATGCACATGCATTCAGGCTCACTACCTAGAGCTCACTGCTCAAATACAAAAGGGGCTCACTTCCCAACAATACATAATAGGATTAAAATCCAAAGGGTATGAACTGAGAAAATAGCTTCTGCACAAGCCTGATTATAGTTCCAATTAAGCTTAGAAAACCTTCTTCACACTTCGCTCAATCTTCTTCACACTCTGCTCTACAATCGAATGATATTCACAGATACACACATAGGAGCACACCAACCACACAAAGTACCAATGAAACAATCGCACATATATATCTGCTACATGAGATTTCATCACAACTTAGTCAGCTAGGAAAATAAAACATATTTGCAATGTCAACCCAAATTTACAAATAAATTTTTAATGTGAATCCACCAAGGTCAGCCACAAAATAATGGAGACCAGAATTAACATCTCCAACACAAAAATACTTTTAATTAATTTCACCACAAGGATCCACAACACGCTACCACCAACATGTCGGCCAGGAACATGAAAAACTGAACATTCTTTAACCACGAAACCACAAAGATAGAGAATGATCTAGAGACATCTTAGAGAAACATCTGAGATTAACAGAATCACACAATCTGGAACACTGACAAAGACCACAGAAACACTTTCAGACCACAATACAATCAAAACTTCACACAGACCTCTGAAACTTATGGTAGATGATCTAGATACACTCAACAATAAACCCTTTAATCCACACCAACTAATCTTCAACTTAAAGAACAAGACGCCTTCATGACCTGCATAGTTCCACTGGGAACCTAGAATACTTTCTTTTACAATTTTCTCAATATCCTCGACATATACAACAACTAATACAACAAATTCTAATAGTGTTGACATCAATGACAACCTAATATTAGCAACACAACCATATTATCCAACAATCTCCCCCTTTGGCATTGATGACAACACATGATGTGAAAAATACCATCAACCCAACACACTAACTTCTTCTACTCAACTGCACTTCTCCCCACAAGGCTCTTCTCCTTAGAAATATTTTTCACAATGCACTTCTCCCCCTTTGACATCAATGGAAAAGGTGACCATGACCTTTCCAAATACACGCTCTGAACCACATATTTGCACATCTGACTACTCCCCCTGAGTAGTAGCCATGAAAACATCAATCTAGATCAGAATATAGCAATGTAGCTCACGAATTGATGCAAGTAAATGCATCTTTCAATTCTTATCAGGAAGGGTAATCACCCCTAGCATTCCTCTAAGATACTCAAAAGTATCCTTCAGAAATGGCTTAGTAAATATATCTGCAATATGTTCTTTGGTAGGAACATATTCCAATCTGACTTCTTTCTCATTCACTTTCTCCCTCAAGAAATGAAACTTAACTGATATATGTTTAGTCTTAGAATGCAACACCAGATTCTTTGAAATGCTTATTGCACTTGAATTATTACAGTATATGGCAATAGGTCCTTCATATACCACCTTGATATCTTTCAACATTTGTTTCATCCATATCACTTGAGTATAGTTATTTGTAGCAGCAATGTATTTTGCTTCAGCAGTAGATAGAGAAATGGAATTATGCTTTTTGCTTAACCAGGACACCAACTTCTTCCCTAGGAAGAAAGCACCACCACTAGTACTTTTCTTTTCGTCTACATCTCCAGCCCAATCCGAATCAGTATATGCACTCAAAGTGAGATCATCATCCTTTGGATACCAAAGTCCAAAGTCAACTGTTCCTTTCAGATATCTGAAGATTCTCTTCGCAGTAGTCAGATGAAACTCTTTTGGATCAACCTAAAATCTAGCAACCATACATACTGCATTCATAATGTCTGGTCTAGTCTGGGTTAAATAGAGAATTCCACCAATCATTAACCTATATCTAGTTTGATTCGCCTTAGGAGAATCATCATTTTGTGTCAACTTACATCTAGTCACCATGGGAGTACCAACAGCTTTTGAGTCATCCGTTCCAAACTTCTTCAGCAATTATCTCACATATTTGGACTGAGATATGAAAATCCCCTTGTCTAACTAAGTAACTTGCAATCCTAGAAAGAACTTCATCTCTCCAATCATACTCGTCTCAAATTAATTCTTCATCTCATCAGCAAACTTCATACATAGATTGTCATCTCCTCCAAAAATGATGTCATCAACAAAAGTTAACTCCTCAAATCATGATGTCATGAATTATAAGTTGCTATCAGTAGTACCTTTAGTGAATCCAAGCTTTAGTAAGTATTTTTCCAATCTATCATACCAAGCTCTGGGGGTCTTGAGTCAGAGCTTTCTTTACATCGACAGACCATATCTTCCTTGTCAATTAGTTGAATTCCATCTGGTTTGTTCAATGTATACTTCTTCTTCTAGTTCTCCATTCAGAAATGTTGACTTCACATCCATTTGATAGACTTTCCATGATGTCATCAACAAAAACTTCTATAATTAACTCCTCATCATGATCTAATTTGAATTATAAGTTGCTATCAGTAGTACCTTTAGTGAATCCAAGCTTTAGTAAGTATTTTTCCAATCTATCATACCAAGCTCTGGGGGTTTGCTTGAGTCAATATAGAGCTTTCTTTAATCGACAGACCATATCTTCCTTGTCAATTAGTTGAATTCCATCTGGTTGTTCAATGTATACTTCTTCTTCTAGTTCTCCATTCAGAAATGTTGACTTCACATCCATTTGATAGACTTTATAGTTTTTGTATGTAGCATAAGCAAGAAATAACCTTATAGCTTCAATTCTAGCAACAGGGGCAAAGTTTTATTCAAAATCAACACCTTCCATTTGAGAATACCCTTTACATACCAATATTTCTTTATTCTGAACCACTTCACCTTGTTCATTCAGCTTGTTCCTAAACACCCATTTAGTACCAATCACATTTTTATCTTTAGGCCTGGGAACCAATATCCATGTGTCATTCTTTTCAATTTGTATCAACTCTTCCTTCATGGCTTCCAACCAGTGTTCATCTTGACAGGCTTTAGTGACATTTTTAGGTTCAATCTTGGAAATCAAAAAATATTCTTTTGCAATATTTCTTCTAGTTTGCACTCCTTTATTCTTGTCTCCTATGATTTGACTTTCAGAATGATTTAGCTTTACATACCTTGGAGTTTTGGGATATTCTTGAACTTTTGATTCTTCTAATATTTCTTCCACACTTGCACTTGTTTGTGTTTCCTGACTGACTTGATTCATCGGAACAAATTGAGGTTGCTTTACAAGAACATATGGAATAATCTGAAGTAGATTTTGTGTCTGAGAATTCTTCCCTTTGCTAGTATTTTCATCATCATAATCATAACCACAATATCTGGATGATTTGACAAAGTCCTCATCAACTTTGACATTTTCACTTTCAACCATCTTTCTCATTTTTTTTATAGCACTAGTAGGCCTTGCTTTTAGTGGAGTAACCTAGGAAAATCCCGTCATCGCTTCTTGCATCAAACTTTGCAGAATTACCATTAACATTTACCTGATTCAAAGTATACATAGCAGTGCTTACCGCTTCACTCCAGTACATCTGAGACACATTTCCTTCCATCATCATTGTTCTAGCAGCATGCAAAATTGTTATATTCTTTCTCTCTACAACTCCATTCTATTGAGGGGTTCGGGGAGCAGATAACTATCTTTTAATTCCATGCTCTTCACAAAAAGAGTTGAATTCCCTAGAGGTGAACTCACCACCTCTATCTGACCTTAAGCATTTGATTTTCAAAACTTTTTCATTCTCTTCCATGGCTTTGAAACTTTTGAACTTTTCTAATGCTTCACATTTTTCTCTTAAGAAAGCAACCCATATCATTCTAGAGTAATCATCAATAATCAACATAAAGTACCTTTCTCCATGAATACTTCTGACTCTGGAGGGACCGCAGAGGTTAATATGTAGCATCTCTAGCAAATCATTTGAATGAAACTGTTTGTTCTAGAAAGAGACTAGTTTGTTTACCCATCTGACATTCCTTGCAGATTGTGTTAGTAGGCTTCACTAACTTAGGTAGATCTCTTACTGCTCGAGTGGAAGTTATCTTGATAATGTTGTCAAAATTTACATGACAAAACCTCCTATTCCATAACCAGCTTTCATCTACTTGAGCAATTAAACAACTACCACTAGCAGTATTCAGGTGAAATATATTACCTTTTGTTTGTTTACTTGTAGCAATCATATTCCCAGAACTTTTGTGTATCTTGCATCTTCCATTTTTGAATTGAAGATCATAGCCCTTGTCCACCATCTATCCAACACTCAACAAGTTTTGCTTTAAGCCTTCAACATAAAGAACATCATTAGTGTTATCCTTACCACCAAGAAAAATAGATTCTCTACCATGAATCACACCAGCATTGTTATCTCCAAATCTTACAACCCCATCGTCATACTTCTCTAGACTTACAAATTTTCTTTTATCACTGGTCATATGATGTGAGCATCCACTATCAATGACCCACTCATCTTTTTCTTCAACTCAGGCTGCAAGATCCTTTTCATCTTTAGCAGATTTTATAGCCATAAGATTATCTTCAATGGTAGCAATGAAAACCCATTCATCTTCATTTCCATTAACTTTATCAGACTCATCATCAGTCATTGCTTCTTCAGCAAAGTAACATCTCTTTTGGAATCTAGACTTCTTAGGCTTAGATATAGGAACTATTTTAGGACACCTTGATGCAAAATGACCTATTTTATTGCAAGAAAAAAATTTAATAGGCAATACATCTTCATGCTTACCTTTTCCTCTGCCTTCTTGTTTTGCAATCAGTGCTTCCAACTCTTCTACCTCTCTTTCTTTATCTTCAAGTTGTTTCAGTTCTTCATCATACTTGGATATCTTTCTAGAACACTCTCCCAGACTATATCTTTGCCTGTTACTTCCAGATACAGTAGCCTTGAATGTATATTCAGTCTTCGGTGTAGATTCACCAAGTTCACTTATTTCAAAAGTAGCAAGCTTGCCAACCAACGTGTCTCTTATCATCTTTGTGACTGATCTAATCTCTTCAATAGCATGAGCTTTCACTTTGTAGGAGGGAGGAAATGATATGAGCATCTTAGCCACAATTTCATCCTCATCCACAGAACCACCAGCACATCTAATACCCATCACTATCTCATTTACTCTCTACATAAAAGAAGTGATATTTTCATCTTCACCCATCTTCAATTTCTCATACTTTCCTTTCAAACTCTGTAACTTAGCCATCTTCAATTATGCATCTCCTTCATACAAGGTTTCTAGCTTCTTCCAAATCTCATGAGTTGTCTGCAATCCTATCACATTATCCATCTCTGAATCTGTCAGAGCACTCACCAAAGCTTCAATAGCCCTAATATTATTTTCAGCATCTTTGATCTCATCAGGAGTGCAGGAACCATTTTGATGAATAACATATGGATATTTTGTAATCTTCCAGAAATCTTCGCCAATACATCTTAGATGAAATTGCATCCTAACTTTCCACAGTGGGTGGTTAGTGCCATCAAATCTCGGACTGTCCTTCTTGAATGTTTCCCTCTCAGATCACCTCAAGCTTTTAAACTTCTTCAGAGGAACCTGCTCTGATACCAATTGTTAGAAAAAACAAGGACACACAACTAAGAGGGGGGGTGAATCAGTTGTCACATAAACTTAAAATTTTCTTCCTTAACTTAACTTAATCTCATATCTGATGAATAAGCAATTAACCACAAATAATCAACACATCAGAGAGACAAAGAATACCAATATTTTTTACGTGGAAACCCTGTTAGGGTAAAAACCATGGTGGATGTTAGTCCACAAGATTATACCCTGTTAAAAGTATAATGAGAAATAATAAGGGGAATGCACATGCATTCAGGCTCACTACCTAGAGCTCACTACTCGAATACAAAAGGGTCTCACTGCCCAACAATACATAATAGGATTAAAATCCAAAGGGTGTGAACTGAGAAAATAGCTTCTACACAAACCTGATTACAGTTCCAATTAAGCTCAGAAAACCTTCTTCACACTTCGCTCAATCTTCTTCACACTTTGCTCTGCAATCGAATGATATTCAAACATACACACATAGGATCACACTGAGCACACGAAGTATTGATGAAACAATCACACATATATATCCGCTACATGATATTTCATCACAACTTAGTCAGCCAAGAAAATAAAACATATTTGCAATTTCAACCCAAATTTACAAATAAAATTTTAATGTAAATCCACCAAGGTTTTCCACAACATAGTGGAGACCCAAATTAGCATCTCCAACACAAAAATACTTTTAATTAATTCCACCATGAGGATCCACAACACGCTACCACCAACATGTCAGCCAAGAACATGAAAAACTGAACATGTGCAAGAAAAGATCTTCAACCACGAGCTCTCTAATTAATGTGGACATACCACAAAGATAGAGAATGATTTAGAGACATCTGATAACACCAAGAAACAACTGAGAAACATCCGCAACAACTGATATTAACATAATCACACAATCTTCATTCAAGAACACTAATAAAGACCACATAAACACTGTCAGACCACAATACAATCAAAACTTCACATGGACCTTTGAAACTTCTGGTAGATGATCTACATACGCTCAACAATAAACCCTTTAATCCACACCAGCTAATCTTCAGCGTAAAGAACAAGACACCTTCATGACCTGCATAGTTCCACTGGGAACCTAGAATACTTTCTTTTACAATTTTCTCAATATCCTCGACATATACAACAACTGATACAACAAATGCTAATAGTGTTGACATAAATGACCACATATCAGCAACACAACCACAATATCCAATAATTTTGTGTGGGGTTTATCTCTCTCCTTTTAGGTGAAACATCCTAAGAGTGCAAGAGTAGCCTATAATCCCTACCCAAAAATCTACGGTTCATGAACAAATGTTTAGTTTTATCAATTAGGATTGAGAAGAAGAGGAGGAATAGAAATAAAGTTGATTATGTAAATTTTGGTTACTAAATAGGGTATGGTTTCGACTGTCTAAAGCCCAAATATAGAAAGAATAAAATGTAGCTCAGGATTTTGTAGTATCCTTGAGAAAAATAGAATAGGATAGAGTATAGAAGAAAAATAAAAAGATTACCAGGGAAAAGCTTGTATTTTTGTAAATAAACGGACAAATGATGTAATATTTTTCTAATTAATACAAAGAAGCAGCTCTAGAATCTACAAGCTTACCGACCAAAAAAAATTCTATCCTATCCCTATTTGTAAAAAAAGAGAAGAAATAAAACTACTTTAAAGAAAACATTTTTTTTTTAAATAAAGAAATACAAATAGGCTAAAGTAGGCATTTTTTTATTGCTCTAAAACAACCATTGTTAATGGTGACAACTGCTAGATGTGTCTATCCTAGAAAATAAAAACTTGATACATAAGCAACTTTCAAAAATTTGAAGAAAACTTGACTTGGAAAATTCCAAATACTCTAAAATGTGATTTTTTTAAGCCTCTAAAAATTGTTGAAATCCCCATAAATATGAAACTAATAAATTCCCTACCAATCCTTCTAAATATTAAACCTTAATCCTCAAAAGAACTTTGATTGAATTCTAAATGAAGAAATGATCATTTTAATACAAGTTCAATTCTTAAGTGAATGAAAACATCATTTACGGTACTAAAATTCTTTCCTCACTTTTTCCTTGAATGATTGAAGATTTACCTTAGAAAAATTTAGGTGACTAGAAATTCAACTACATAAACCCCTTATAATTTGTAAACAAAAATTAAAATTTCAATTAAAAATCTCTTATACCTTCATGTTATCTTGTAAAACTTGATTAAATCCTATTAAAAGTAATGGTAGAAAAAGTAATGACAAAGTTGTAGCAAACCTCCATTCTCACCTCCATTCTCTGCAAAAAAAAAAAAACCTTTTAAATATCAACAAGCTCTAGTGCTACAAGAATAAAATCCAATATTCCCTCTTCACTTTGCTTTCATTGGGAATGTGAAATAATTAAATACTTGTTATATAACTACAAATACACCCTCTTAAGTGTTTTATTCAACACTTTTATAATTCAAATATATGGTAGAGATCACTAAGTCCTTTTCCACTAATTTTTTAATTGGTGTAGGTATTGGGTGGAAAACACACAAGGAAAGTGTGCCTTCTAATATTCATCACCTCCTTTTTTTGGCATAAAACACTAAACACATAGCTAGTTTTGAGGTCTTTTTTGTTGGGTAGATCTCATTAAATTATGTTCCAAGGTTGTGTATGATAGGGGGAGATTATTAGGGTTATAACTAGTTGAAAGTTTTCCTTAGAATGCCACTTTTGAGGTATTTTTTGTTGGGTAGAGCTCATTAAAATATGTTACAAGTTTTTATATGCTAGGTGGAGTTTTGTTGAAAACAAGATGGAACCTATCATTCCAGCGATTTCAACTAGATGGTGAGCCCTAGGAGGGACCCCCTACTTTGCTACTAATAGCTAGTTAGTTCTAGTAGGGGCATAATATAGGACCTCTTTGTTTCTTCCTAGTATCCACAAGCATCGGATGGATTCCTAGCTTCTAAAGGCACCCTACCCCCCACTATAGATAGGTGTCACTTCAAATTATTTTGAAACACTCGGCTTCCATAGAACTAGAGATCTCCACATTTGTATTTCATTTTCATAGTTACAAACATTCCCTACTCCATAATGGTGGGTGGGTGGGTGGTGGGATTAGGGAGGGTTAGTCTGACTCGGCTCACCAGCTTTGTCTAAAGTAAGCAAGCCTAACCCTAACTATTATTCCCCAAGCTCATGTGTTTTTTCTCGCAGGGGTACAATATCTTTGTCCCCATCCAATCCATGTATAGATAGATTGATGGATGCACCTATCTATAGTATGGGTCTATAAATAGTGATTTCTAGTCAATGAATGAGGGCATCTACAAGGGGGAAAGGGGAATCTAGTTGTTCACTATTGGATCTCACTTATATAGCCCTGTATCTAATCTAAGTTATAGATGTGGGGGGTGGGGGGTAGGGCCCATATATAAGAGTAGGGTGGGCTGAACAATAGTCCACCACTATAGTGTCGGGGTAGCGACTTGCGGGTGGAGGATGTAGTTCACCACCCCAACCCTTCTTTCAATTGCCAACCCCACCCTACACACAAAGCCTACCCACCATTTAACATGTGCTAACTTCCACCTACATTAACTTTACCACACCAACCACGTCACCTACTCTATTGAACTTTCCTTCACTCCCATCACTAATTCCCCTCCCACCTGAAACTCTATTTAGGGAACCGAGCTCAATTGACACTCCCACCCATAGGAAAGTGAGCCCAGGATTCGCCAAGAAGTGAGCCCAAGATTGACACTCTCACCTACCACCCAACCCCAACTACCATTCCTTATTCACTCTATGACCTAACCCCCAACCGGCCTAAACCAAAACCACCCAACTACTTTAACCTCAACCTCATGCCTTACTATACCACCAACCCATAACAACACTAATATTACCACTAAAAGTGGAATGACTTATATTCCCTCAACAACAATCACAAGGACACCACTACCATTCCCACCAAACTATATCCTCCCACCACTATGATTCCCACTAACCCCTTCTATATGTAATAGACACATCAAGAAGTAGACATATTCTTCAAAGAGATATTTAGATTACATGGCTTGCCCAAGAACATTTTCAATGGCAAGGAAATCATATTTCTCAATTATTTTTGGCAACAATTGTTTCACTTGACAAGTGTTAAGTGGTAAAGTGATCTAAGATCTAACAAGTAAATTAGCCTAGATCTAGCTTTCCCCTTTGGCTTAACATTGGAACACAAACCAACTAGGTTTGGATGATTGGCTAAATACCTTGAAGGAGAGAAAAATTGGTGGGGTTTCATTCTTTTGTTGCAAAGAGGGCAGATTTGATGTACGATTTAATTAAACTAATTGATATAAACCCTAGATTTGAAAATATGAATGGTCACATAGATGAAAACAAAAAATTGCATAAACAAATACGGATTTGGAATGTGTAGACAGAGGAACGCTTGTAGATGAAATTTGAGCCTGTAATGGAGGGATAGGGGTGTGGGTGCCCTATTTTGGGTGTTTTTGGATGTTTAGATGCCAAATCACTCTGGTATAATCTGCTCTCTACTCTTTTGTAATCTATTGTTGATGAAAGTTCCAGATCTAACCTACATACATGAAAAGAGGGGAAAGGTTGTGTTGTATAGGAGTTTTCCTCAATCAAACCTCAATGTTGGTGTTCCCACCTCCATAACTGCAACATGATGATGATGGTAAAGAGTGCTTACTCTCAGTAGGGCAAAGGCAAAGTAAACAATAAATTACTATAATAAATAAACAAAAATTGATAATGTTACCTTAGGCACGAAACCCTTGATGAAGTGGTGTCACACCCTAAGTTTCCACAAAGAGATGATGAATAATGCATGAATTTCCTTGAATACCTACAAGAGGTTAGTCCAAATAACACAAATAGATTGGTGTAGCAAGCATGTAGAGAATAAGTCACATATATCTTCACAATTAGAGTACATAATAGTGCATGATTTTTCATAATAGTGTCTAGTTCATAATAGAGTGTTCTAATGTTCAACTAAGAGGGAAACTTGTGTATATATGCATCCCAATTGATATTTTTGGAGTTAGCGTAACCTAGGGTCATTTTAAGATACCAAAGGCTAACACTCAAAGTGATAGATATTTAAAAAGAACATCCTTAGGAATAGGGTTCCCCCACCAATTTTTGGGTGTTTTTTACCCTAGAAACTAGGGATGGTTGGGAGTTTAATATATTTTCCCAATTTGGACCCAAAATGAACAAATTATGAGCGTAATTAATTATATATGCAATATAGGGTGTCAACATAGTGTGAAATTGTTAGGGGTAAAAATTTATGACACTACAATAGGTATAAAACTCACACCAAGTACTGGCTACCATCCCCAAACTGATGGAAAAATAAAAATAATAATAAGTGGGTTGAGGGGTACTTAAGAAACTATGTTTCAAACCAATAGACCACATGGATCAAGTGGTTGCACTTGGGTGCATATTGCTATAATAATTCACACCGCATGTCCATTGGGATGACACCTTATAGGGCTCTACATGGTTATGATGCAATTTCATTGGTCTATTGATTTTAGATAGTAGAGTACCACCAATAGGTTACTTGATGGATCATAGTCAAGAGATATTGAGGACACTAAAGGATAACTTGCAATAGGTATAAAATCAACAAAAGACATGAAAATATAAAAATAAATAAAGAGGTCCTTTAAGGTGGGAGACTTGGTCTTCTTAAGATTGCATCTAAATAAATAGAATCATATTAAGAGTAGATTTGAAAAGCTCAAACCCCAATACTACGGATCATACAAAATTGTGAAGCAAATTGATGAAGTGACCTATGAGTTGGATCTTCCATGGAACAATAGGGTTCAAAAAAATTTCCATGTGTCTTGCTTGAAGAAATTCCTTGTTTGGCACATTAAGGACTCATAGGAGTTGTCACCCTTAGACAATGAGGGTAACTTGATTTTGATCCTAGAAGAAGTGGAAAACTACGCCAAACATTTGAGGAGAAAGAGCATCATGGAGTATCTAATTAGGTGGGAAAACCTGTTAGTTAAAGATTCCACATGGGAAGGGCTTGATATTCTTAATAATCCTAACTTGCATTGCTTGAGTACAATAAATCTCAGGGATGGAGGACTTTTCATGTTATTTTTTCGAAAACCAAATAAAATTTTGCTCGCATAGGGAGATGTCGAAGTTCAAGAATCAAATTTGTTGCTTAGCACATACAAGGGAGTAATTGAAGATCAAAGATCAATTTTTATTGTTGCCTAACTCATGCCATGAATTTATTGGGTATTATGGTTCGAATATACTGCCCAACCCATGTCAAGAAGTTGTCAAGCATCGAGGTTTAGAGATATCACCTGATCCATGTTGATAAGTTATCAGGCATCAAGATTCAGAGATAGCACCCAACCCATGTCAAGAAGATGTTGGGTGTTGAAGTTTAGATATTTTTCTTGACCCATGCTAGGATGAGATAATGGAAGAAATCAACGACACATCAAGGATTAGGGGTCAAAGCTATTGCCCAACCTATGCTAAGTTTGAAGGAAGGAGAAACCTCAAAGATTTGATGGGAAATTTTGTAAGGCCTATAAGGCCGAATTGCACTGAAATGTGTAAAATTTCCATTAAGGCCAACTAGTGATGTAGCCTATAGAATTCAAGTTGGGGCCTTGGCACTAGTTTAAGTTTAGGTTGACTAGTATTATCATTTGGGTAGCATATAAACTTGGGAAAATTTTGCATTCAAAGGTATCCATGTTGTGTTATTGTATCTTCTAGGAATTTTGTGTTCAAGCAATCTTCCATGGAAGAAAACACATTGATTGTCGAAATCATAGAATGAAAAAACTTTGGTTCTTAAGGGAATTCTCACTCAAGGAGTGCATTGGAGCTACAATGATTTGTAGGAAAGTTTAGTGATTCAGTGTAAGTATTATTGGTTAATATTGTGTGTTGTGTAATGAATATTATAATAATCCCATGTTGTAGAGATCAAATCATAATCAATATAAATTATTGTTGGAGTTTGAATCACGTGTACAAGTTTATTTGTGTTATTTTACTAAAAATAATTATTGTTGTTTGTGAATATTGTGTTTATGTTATTTGGTGAATATTGTTGTTCTTTTCAAACTGTTATTTTCATTGAAAATTCTAGGAAGGGATGTTACAAATTCAAAATATGATCACTAGAAATTCGGTACAAATTAGGTTGGCCCTAAACCTATTAAAAACAAATTTTTCCATGAAATTTTGTAAGGGTACAACAATTATTAGGAATTAATCTAATTCCACAATATTTTTTATATTTATTTAATTTTTTTTTCCTTAGTTAATATCTCATGAACCTTGGTAAGGTATAATCTCTTCTAGGTGTGAGAAGTGTACTCATAGAAGTTAGTCAATAAATCCTCTATGATTCAAACACACGCATCTTTATCTATTTATATTATAGTGTATAAAGTGATTATAGCATGAAATACAATTGTATGAATAGTAGATTACTTACTTTAAAGTTAACAAAGACAATTTTTTTCTTCTAAGTTGAAAATATACTTGTAGTGTTGGAAAATGTTCTCCTTTACATTTTCACACTATGTTTGGGTCCCTTAATAAATTGGACTTAATTAAGCCTCTAATTGGACCGATTGTGCATTTAAAATCCTAATTAATCTCATTTTTCAAAAGGGAAGTTACTTGTATTAAACAATTGCAAACATTAATTAAATTTCCTTAGAATTCGAGTGTCCTGGATTTAGGTCGTAGGACCCATTTTCCCAAGGGAAAATGGGTCCCCCTTAAGTTTTGGACCCTGATTTTTTAATTTGTTTTTTGTGCTATTTTTATGATTCAAATTCAATTTGCAATTGTCATCCTTTGATGTTTATTTTTTGGTAAATTAGAAAATTACCTATAAATACAAGGTCTTTTTATCAATTCAAATCCTAGAAATGTTTTAGAGACTTCACAAGGGCTAAGATTATTGTCAAGAGAATTTACAAGAAGATTTCTTAGTCGTTTGTTGCAACATTCAAGATCTCAAGCATCATGTCAAAGTTATCTTCATTCATGCATGTTCTTGGAGCTAACAATGTGATGTAGGTTTCAAGCATTCAAGTCAAGATTCAAGCTATCAAATCAAGCATCCAATCAAGCCATTTCATGCAAGATCAAGACCTTGGAGAGATGTGTTAGACTTCAATCCTCTAAGGATCTCCATTCAAGGGTTTGGTGAGTTGCAACATAGCATTTTTCATTCATAATTCCTTCCATTCATGTTTCATTTCATTTCATTTCAAGGTTTAATTACCAAAAATGGGTTTGACCAAGGAAAACCACCATTCACCAAAAACAAACAATTTTTCCCTCTCTTTTTGTTTGCGGATTTACAGGTGAAGAAGGATTGAAGATTGATCAAAAGTGAAATTTTGAAAAGTTATCAAAGTTTTCAAGCCATGAAAACTCACTTGCAGAATTTATTTATGACTTCCCAACTATGAGATCTAGAGGAATTGAGAGTGGAGAATCAAGAGCAGAGGACTACCAAAATAGATTTTGGATCCCTGAAGCAAGACCCATTCACCCTAGGGTGAATCTGTCCTAGGAGGACACTCAACAAAAACTTTTGGTGATAGGTGCATAGTGTCTTAACCTTCTCAAATCTGTCAGAAGTTGATTGTTTATGTTTTTTTTATGATTTAAATTGATGATTCAATTCTTACATTGCATAATTGGATTCATTCAGTATTTTTCATTTATCTCCCCAAAGTGCATTTCAGACAGATTTTACCTTGTCCTCAATCATAAGGAAAACATCAAGATCTCCTTTAAGGTTGAATCGCCTAAGGGTTAAAAGTCAATCTTATCCCAGGGGATCTCTTTTTCCTAATGAAATAAGGAAGATAGGCCCACACACACCATTTCCCATCCATTTTTCCATAACCTATTTTTCTATGTTTCAATGCTTAAAACTATAGGCAAGTAAAATGCATTGGGTGTGGTAGAGGATATTGAGTCCAAATTATATTAAATGTAAAAGAACTAAGAATATATTAAAAATAATCTTGTAGACATTATAACCATGACTAGATATGTTATTAAAAAATTTCTCATCGTCCTATATGTGTTATAGGGTGAAATACACAATAGAAAAGGCAATATTTCTCAAGAGGGCTTGACTAAAAGAACAAGAGCCAAAACCATGGCTAATATTAAATACCCTAACACTCATATTGGTGGATCCTATGTTTGACAACCTTATAACTTAGGAGAACATCCAACCTTCATGGTTTTGGGACCTACAAATCTAAGCACCAACACAAATAATTATAGGAGGTGTTTTTATTGCAATGTATTTTTGGTTTACATTAGGTAAATTTCGTTAATTGTTTCTTATTTCAATAGGGGTTTGAGACTTGTTTCTATATTCATATTAATTGGTCTTGATGATTTACCTTCTCCTCCGAATTTTCCCATTTCACAAATCATTTTCATGCACACTCTCTTTGTTCTTTTCTCTACTTGAATTTTCGCAAGTGTTGTCCACTCGTTTCGTCTCATGATAATTGTTATTTCTTTCTAAATACACACAATTTTAAATATATATTAGTTAAAATTTCAATTGCATAGAAAGGAATAGAATAATCACAAATAAAATATATTGATAAAAAAATAGACTCTTAAAATACAATTAAATGATGATTCCTTAGAATAATTAACAAATTGTTAAAACTATGCTAATAGTAACAAAAATTGACAACTAAAATTCTTTAAAAAAAAATATGTAATAATCAAAGAATTTTGATTTTCAATATGATTCAACCATTTGTACGTGTATAAATAAAAAAATATTTTAATGAAATGTCACAAAAAGTGTATAGAAAAAGCATGTACAAAGTCGAAATGGGACCAAATCATGGGTTTCATGCATTTTTTCCCATTATGTAGCACAATATATAATGTGAGTGCATTATGTAATGCAAGCATATTACACAACACAGTCACATTTTATATTATCATTTTTTTGTCTTTTTAGTTTGGAATAGGCTTCGATAAGAAGCATAAAAGGTTGGGAATCTAATTTTCCCATATTTGACATGTTCTTTTACTTTCAATAGCATTTTCCAATTTCAATATCACTACATTTACTTATTAAAATTTTGATTAAACTACCATCAAAATGTTATTCGTCTTCTTAAATTTTCAACCATATATATTTTCTATTTGAAGTTGACTAACATTTTTATTTTTATGCAGCAGCCTATCATGGCATTAAGCTGGCTAGGGAGAAGGGGATCTCTAAGTTATGGATCGAAGGGGGCTCTATAAACATAATTAACTGCCTTAAGAATTGTTCTCCTTCTTCATAGACTATTGAAACCTTTATTTTGGATGCTCGAGCTATGTTGCTTGATTTTAATGAGGTGTATATCTCTCATGCCTTTCGTGAGGAGAATGGGGTGGCTAACTAGATGGAGAATTATGAGGTGAATTCAACTAGATACTTGGAGGCTAATGATAACCTGCCCATCAATTTAATTAATTTTCTTAATAATGACAAATCCTACCTCGTTGGAGGAAGTTGTCTCCTTGTCTAAAGGCTTGTGTGGTAATCATGTCCATCTTTGGTTGATTAGACACCTCATTCCTATGAAGATCTTTGGAATTTGTGGGCATCCAAATCATAAATGCGGGAGGCTCCTCACCATTATTGTCCTCAGTACTGCTCCTAGTAGGAACGCATGCTTTCTTAGTGCTTTTCTTCCTCTTGCCTTTGTGTTTACTTGCAATTGTTTGTTGTTTCTCTCTACGTCTGTGAAGTGTTCGATGATGGGTGGGGAGAGGTGTAGAACGGAGCCAATTTCCTGTGATAAATTCAAGGCTAATTTTGGTGTGTGGGAAATCTTGCAGAAGGGAGGGGTTACCCCTTTCATGGAGAGACTGAATGGCTTTAAAACAAGTGTTTCCAAAGAGTTTGTCAACACCTGTCATGGTTGGGTTTTGAGCATGTTTGATAGGGATACTACTATTAGTGAGGAATTCATTGCGGAGGTTAGTGGGATGTCGACTGAAGATAGAAAGTTCTACAAAGACAAAAATCTTTTGAGGGCTACTAGATTGAATTTTCTCCAAGATAGAGAGAGACAAAATGGTGAGGCTTGATTGTGGGGGATATGATAGTTCCAAGATTAAACCTATCTGACGGGAGGTTGTCATGGCACTGATGCATTATTTCACCTTGTATGGTAGGTATTTGGCCTTGTATGGTCATCACTTGTGATGCTCAATCATTTTTGTCACTATAAGCTCATTTCTTTCCCTTTCTATCTGTTGCTTTCATTGGAAGAGGGGATTGTGAATTTCAAAAAGAATCTGAGAAACCCTTTCTTACACAAGGGTTTAATGTTGCTTATCATGGATCACATTAAGGCTAACTATGTTATTGAAGCCCCTCGTCCTCTTGCTTTAGTCAAGTTGAAGAACCAGAAGAAGGGGAGTGAAAAATTCTAGATTGAGGAGGTGGTTGAGAATGAGGGGATAAAAATTGAGGAGTCTGAGGCATGGTTGAATGGGTACCACACTGACTTGGACTACACTCCCTCTTCTGGTGGGAAAAAACCCTCTACTAAAAAGGTAAAACCCTCCAACCCGTGTGTTAAGTGCAACATTCAGGAGGTATGTGGTGAAGAAGCTGAGGAGGGAAATAGTAGTGGGAAGAAGCCTAAGATACAGGGGTCGATGAGTTCTAAGGATGATGCAGAGAAGCTTCCAGAGGTGTTAGGGATTAATCAGGTTAGTGAGGAGGTGAATTTCGGGAATGTGGACCTAAGATATGGTGATGGTGGAGGGAACCCTACTGCTAGAAAGGTGAGTAGTTTGGTGGATGTGGACGAGTCTATTCATGCGTCGACTTCTAAAGACAAGGGTAAGTCCAAAGTTGATTTTCCCGATTGTTTTCAAGATGATGAACCTCACGTGAGCTCCCATCAAGGGTGAGGTTTATTCTGGGGTGCCATGGACTACTCACAAGCCTCAAGTCTAGTTAAGGAAGGGGTTGATATTTCTTTTAATTTGCTTATGTGGCCGATTCAGGAGGTTCAGGACCTCCATAACAAACATGACACAATTTCTTGTTGCAATATATCTACACTCAAAAGTCTTAAGGAGAAGGATTTCATTTTCAGACTGGCTAAATCTCTGAATTCTAGTGTGGGCCTTTTGGTGGAAGACATGGCCAATTTGAAGAGAGATTATGGCTTGAGGTTGTTTATGTTGGAAAAGAACTATTGGCTAATGCATAAAGACCTTGACATGATCATCAAACTCAGCAAGGATAAATTGGAATCCTTGATTGAAGGGCCTGTGTTCCTGAATGAGAAGGTGAAGGGATGGACTAGTAGATCTTCGTTCAGTGATCTGACAAACAAGGAGCTGGGGGAGAATGTTGCTAAGGAGCTACAGACCGCGAACTTGGGCACGGGACTAAGTGTTTGCACTCAGAGAAAAATGGTGTCAAGGTAGGACGTGGAGGAGGTCATGGAAATGCATGACAAGGTTATTTCTAAGGACTTGGAAGCGGCTATAATGCTTAAGGAACTTCTCTAATTGTTGCTTGTTTTGTTCTTTTTTGTTTGGTTTTACTGTTGTGGCTTTTTGTTTTATGTTGATGGGTTGTTGATGGTTCTGTAATCAACTTGTATTTTGGTGTTTTAGGTGGGAAACCTATTTCTTTATCTTTGCTTCCCTTACTCTTTTTTGTACAGGGTTTCAGGGCCCCTTCAAAACCTGTTTATCGTTAATCAAAAACATTTTTTATTTTTATTTTCTTTTACTAATATTTCTATATTCCTCAAATACATATGTATATATTTTTCTTAATAACCTTTGATCCTCTTATAAAAATTTGAAAAAAAAATATGACATTGTTATACACTTCGTTGCTTACACATCCTAAAAAAATTGTATTTTCAATTATTTTTGTGCAAGTTATATGATACACATTCAGTGATGCAATTTTTAGGATGCATCCACTTTGAAAATCACAAAAAAAATCAATCAAAATCACCCAACTTCTTGTACTCACTCTTAACTATATTTCTACCAAGCAATTGTAAAAATACTAAATCGAATAAAAAAATAGGGAGTTGCACACTAAACACTATGTTCTATTCTATTAAAAAAAATAAGAATACTTTTGTGTGCACCCAATATTTGACCCTCTTAATATTAAGCATTTTTTTTAAATTTAGTAGTTTATTAGATATGGAGTACTATAATTTTTTTCTTTTCATATTTTCAAATTTTGAGTACATAAATCTTCAATTACTCATCCAAGTTTAAGTTTAGCTATAAAAAAGTGACCACTTGACCCTTTTTTGTCCCTTATTTCCATGCACTCACACAATTTGTAGCATTTTTAGATGAATCAAGAAAAAGAATTATCAAAGAGTGATTCATTATCAAGATAATTTGGTAATTATGGAATCAAATAAGAATCAATAAAAAAGAGGGAGCTCATGACAACTAAAAAAATTGAATCAGATCAAGAGAAAGAGGTAAAACGACCAAGATATAGAAGAGAGAGGATTTAAAAAATGAAAAAGGTTGAAACATCTAATGTGGCAACTATGGAAGAGGGTAAAATTGAAGACACAAAAATGGATGAGGTGAATATAGAATATGAACTTATAGATCAGGCGAATGTAGAATATGTATATGTTAAAGTGGTGAATATAAAAGACAAGAATAATGCAAAAATTTATTTTAGAAATAAATCTAGGTAAGTCTTCTAGTGCACTCAATGAGGATGATATTAGTATACTAAAGGAATCTTAATATAGTAATGTTGAATTTAAATATGTTATTAAGAACAACACAATAAAAAATATAATAAAATCCTTGATGCGAGTAAAAACTATTTTTTTAAATTAAAGAAAATATTTTGAATAATATTTGTATTAAGATAGCTTGGAGATCAATTTGAACCCATGAAAACTAGTTATATAAATAATGTTTTATATAAAAAAATTTAAGATATCAAAGTCAACTAGTAATAGTAATACTAGTAATACTATTAATCATAATAATAATAATAAAAAGTAATGAAAAATTAGGCATATATGTAGAAACCAAAAATAATAACGAATCAATCAAATAAATTATTTCTAATGTTTCTAATGCTATTGATTCTATTGAAAAAATACAATCTAAATAGATGAATGCAACATGAAGGACAATAATAATTGTTATAGTTACTAAATTAGTTTTAAAAAATAATGTTAAGACTATAGACACATAAAATATATCGATTGACATTGTGCATCTGATCTCGACTACTAACATTGTTTCATCCTGGATCATCCCCCGGTCTAACCATTTAATCAAATCTCTTTATCTAATTAAATTCATCAATATTCCTCTCTTAATTAAATAAATAATTTTATCTAATTAAGTCACTCTCTTTTGTTAACTAAATCAATCAATCTAATCTAATTATCCCTATTTAATTAAATAATTAATTTTATTTGATTAAATCTCTAAAGTCTATCCATTAAATTAAATAAATTAAAACCTTATTTGATTTAATCTAACACCATATCTTTTAATTAAATAATTCAAAATCCTTATTTAATTATTCTCTTATCATATTCCTCTCTTATTTGATTTAAATAAATCCATAAATTTGAGTCAAATAGGTCACATCATCTAATCTCCTATTAAATTAATTAACCCTTGATTAATTTAATTCTAAATCATGTCTCATCCTCTAGATTTTGCAAGTTGCACATGAAAATAGATTTAATTCATTTATTAAATCCCTTTTCCTCACAAGGCATCTTTTGGAATATTCTCCAAGTTTGAATTCAAAAATTCCAAGTCAACATGTACATCCAACAAGGCAATAAATTCATCTTACATGTCCTTTTCCTTGAGCCAAGTGGCATTTATTGCATTTTCCCTTCCCTCTTGCAAGTCATTTCAACAAATTTGGAATTCAAAAATATACATTTATTGGCATAATCCCCAAATCTTGCACATCCTCCATCCATTCATAGATTGACAAGTGGCATCATGCCATTGGATGAATGTTAGTCCCACATTGCTCAAATTTGGACATTCATCCATTTTGACATTCTATAAATAAAGAGTTCATCTCCTCATTTGATCATCCACAAATTATGCAAAGTTATTATGCTAAAATATTTAGCCATTTCCATCCATCACCATTGAGTTCTTAGCTAGGTTTTTGTAGATTTTTGGCTTGGAACTCTCATCCTTCATCAACAAAGTGGATCAATCATCATCAACATATCAAGCTTGCATCTTAGGAATTGGGAAAAGGCCAATTTTCATGTCAAATTGACACCAATTCCCCCATGGGATCATGTGTTTGTTATTCTAATTAGGATTGAATCTATATTTTCTTGTTTTATTGTGTTCTCCATTGTTTTCTTTCCTAATTTGAAGTTTGTAAATGGATTTCATGGGGAATCCTTGTTCATGCTTGCAATATCCAACTTAATGTATTTATTCATTGTGTTTTGCAGGTATTAGGATTGGGGTTCACACATTTGGCGCTAGAAGGAGGGCTACATACCATTCTTTATCACTTTTCTCACAAATTTCTGCATTTTTTCTTATACACAGAAAAATTCCCACACTGAGAGCTCAACGTCGTTGTTTTAGCACTGCTGACTCTTCAGCGTCGCCATATAGCACCGCGGGAAATTCAAACTGTGACGCTGGAGTCTTCCCACCCAAAAAAATTGAATTTCAAACCCTGTCGCTTGACCGTTTTGACTCACTGGACTTTTCAAAGAAATAAACTATGACGCTGTGCAAAAGGGCGACACAGTTGAGCTCACTGTCCCGACACAGAGCGACGCTGATTGGTAAGCGGCACTCTAAGAGCACTGCTGAGAAATCAAACTCTGATGTAGTCAAGGGTTGCGCCGATGGCAGGGAGTAAAAAGTGGAAATTTAATTTTAGCATGTGCATTTTGTCATATGATAAATGTGTCTTCTATTTTCTGCTTTTTGACCTCTGTATTTTACAGAATCTGACTTCTTTTTTAATGCTTGTAGGTTGGGTCAAATTGAAAAACAAAGAAAGGAGAAGTATGAGGAGGATACTCCATCAAATCAAAGTGTTTTTAAACACTTTAGTGTTTGTTTAACACTTTAAGAAATTGTTATCACTTCTTTCTTAGGACACTAATTTCATTTGGGTTTAAAAAGAATCTTTTCATTTCTTGCAAAAGGATAAAATGAACATTAGGATCACAACATACTAGAGTTTGTTTCTTTGGATAAAAATTGAACAAAATTTCTACCATTTCTCTTTTGGTGCTCTAAAAAGAACTCACAGTTTTCTTTGTGGATTTGAAAAGAACAAGTGCAACTTTATTTTCGTAAAGGCTTACTTAAACTAAATTCATTAAAAAAGGACGTATGTGCTTCTCTCGTGCTTTATAGCAATCTTGAGAATTAAAAGGCCTTTTTTATGACTTTAGGGTGAGACAAAGCAATCACCTCCACACTTCATCTTTGGGTTTTAAAATTGAACAAAATCTTGTGCGAGTGTGAGTGGGGGCATTATTGCGTATATTCTCTCTCTTTGTTGCCAACAAAGATTGATCGAGTTACGAATATTATTTTTACTCGCTTTTGTTTATCCTAGAGGGCCTACCTTGGGGAAAAAGTACTCACCCAAGGGAACGACTCAACCGGTAACACTCTAAAGCCAAGAGTATTTCCAACTAGGATATAAATGTGGGTATTGGAGTAAACGCCAATATCACGCGGTTGACTCCGACAAGATGGATCCAAAAGGGGACTCTTGTCGTATGGGTCAATCTCCACAAACGGAAAGTCCTTATTAAAACCCATGTTCTAGAATTTTTCAAAATCTTTAATATATTTGTTGGTGCAAGAACGGTCATTCTGAAGCCACCCCACACTTTTACGGTCTTTTAGTAGAAATGGAAAGCATGTCATGGGAGTTTCATGGGTTTTGATGCTTGGCTGCCCCATATAAGTGAGTGTCATGGAGGGGACCCAGTGGGGTCAAGCATCTAACCATTCGCTAAAGATAAGCATAGCTGGACTTGTCCAAGTGGGAATCCAACAAATATTGTCTTACACATCTATAAGGTTGTACTTATTCTTGGGTTACAAAATGCATTGCTTGATCGAAAACATCTTGAAAACAAACACTTAACATCATCATCCAAATTTCAAACCCTTTTGGAGACAAATACAATTGACTCAATCCATATGTTATTGCTTGCCCTTGGGATTCACATCCGTAGAGGTTTCTAAACATTGGATTACATCTTGATTTGTCTACCAAAGTAAACAATAGGTAAACCTTTGCCTTGAGTTCATCGAATTTCCACATAACATATCTTATGGGGTTTGAAGAAATTTAGACATTGGACATATAGTTTGGAAAACTTAATCAAAGAAAGTGTTTGTGGTAAAATAAATCCATTAAGCAAAGCTAAGAAAAATGAACTTTCATGTGTGTTGAAGCCTCACGATTCTCAAAAAGTTAAAATCCCAAAGCAAAGGTCATTGGTTCAAAATCCGAAAATGTATGTTCAAATGGAATCACTTCTTGGTTACAAAGGTCTATAGAAGCATTGTATGCTCTTTGATACCTAGGTCTAGGAAAACAAAGTGTCTTTTTTTAGGTTCATCTTAGGATCAAAGCAAATCAAAATATTTTTCATCCATCCTTCAAACATCAAAACAAAAATCATCTCATCATCACCTTTTGGAAAATCTTGAAATCATCCTTAATGCTGGGCCTTTTGGAAAAATCAAAATCATCAAATCCTTCAAAACTTTATCAAAATCATCTTTGGCTAGGTATGTGTAGATGCATCCTTTTTCATATGCTTAGTCAAAGTTATCAAAATCATCTTGTTTAGCTAGGTATATGTAGATGTATCCTTCTTCATATACTTAGTTAAACTATCATCTTGTTTGAATAGGTGTGGGTAGATGCATCCTTCTCCCTACACATTTTCAAATTATCATCCTTTGATCAAATCTATCCCTTAGATAAATCATCCAACATCTTAGGGTATTTTTGTTCAAAATAAAAGCAATCAAAATCAAGGACAACCCCAAAAGGAAAATCAAAATCAAAATCTGAAACATATCTGAAAGTCCTAAAAGCCTAGTATCTCCTTCAAGATTTATCAAAAGCCAAAACATCTGCATCATCCATCCCTTGCATCATCATCATATCACCTTTTCGATCCTCAAGATATCCTATTTTTTTCTACTTTGGGCATAAAGTAAAGATCAATCCAAGGAACCAAGAGATTCATCTCTCCTATTCTTGAAAATTGATCCTCATTTTATGGTTCAAACTAGATCTCAATACAAGAAGAGTATGGAAGCCAACAAAGAAACACCTGCTTCAAGTGATCTTAGCCAAACAAACATTGAAATGAATCCCACCGAATCAGGCAATCCTTTGACCATCTCATCATCACAAAATCCGCAAGAGGAAAACCAAGGAGAGGATCTTACCTTTGGAATGTCTCATGAAGAAATAATTGAAATGCTCCAAAATATGGAAAACCATAAAATCATCAACATCATGATGAGGCTTAACCCTTCGTCATACATGCTTGAACTAGAAAAACAAGGGGCCAAGTTACCTTCAGATTTCGATGTGAGTACCATGGTGGATACATCTTTTCCTCCAATCTCATCCACCATTCCCATCTCATCTACACGCCCATCCCAAAATATCACTCAAAACATTCTGCAGATCACGACATCTTTTGCTCCAACCCAACCCAATGTTAATAAGGGGAATGCATTTCTCAATGCTATTCAAACACATCCCCTTGTTAATAATCAAAACTTGGATGCAAATACCATCTTGGAACAAAACATACTTGAAACCCATTACATAAGAATGTTCCTCTCACTTTCCATCATGATCCATCATCATCATTTTTCCACGCAACACCTCAAACTACTCTCCTCACAAAATCGCAAGAGGAGGGAGATATGTTCGGACCAGGGGGAATTTTTGACACCACAACATTTTCGCAAGAACTCAAACCCCTCACATTTCCACCTCTTGCACCATTTCCATCATCATCCACACTGCTCCTTGGTTTAGGGCTTCCCCCTCTACCAACTATCAATCAAACCAACATCGCAAATATCAACCAAAGCATTATGCCAAACACTCAAAACTTGTTGTCGACATCGCAAAAATAGACAAAAAATGCACAAGCAATTGCAACATCATCAAACACCCCCTAACATCGCAAAGCATGGTCTCCCAGGGACCAACCACATCAAAACCACCATCCATCACTCAAAACACCAACACGACATCATCAAACGCCATTCCAAATCCACCTCCACCCCCACCACCACCAACTTCCACCACATCAAGCCAATACAATGCGGCATTACAAGCGGCTTTTCAAAGGGGATACTAACAAGTGCAAAAGCAAAAATCCGCACAACTAGCTACTCAGCAAGCCACTCAAGCTGCGCAAGCTTCCCAAGTAGCACAAGCCGCATTACAAGTGCAATAGGCCGCACAAACCCAAGCTTTATTGCAACAACAACAACAACAAGTCACTCAAGTTGTGCAAGCCGCTCAAGTAGCCCAAGCCGCATTGCAAGCACAAAAGGATGCTCAAGCACAAATTCTATTACAACAAGTGACACAAGCACAAGCCCAAGCACAGGAAAACGCCCAATATCAAGCACAACTTCTTGCACAAAAACAAGCAGTGCAATTGCAAGAATATCAGCAAGTAATAAAGCAATATCAAGAGCAACAAGAAGCAGCCCAATTGGCAGCCCAACAACAAGCACAACAACAAGCATTGTTGGAACAACAACAAGTACAACAGCAAGCACAAATCTTAGTGCAACAACAACAAGCGTTGTTCATACAACAGCAGGCCGAAGCCTACCTAGCTCGACAGAACATACATATATGATTAAACAACACATCAAACAACCCACCCATCCAACCCACAATTGAAACACCCCAAAACACCTTCATCCCACCCCCTGATCCGCAAAATGACGTATTGCCACAAATCAGGTTGCTCTCGCAACAAGTGCTCGATCTTCAATCAGGGTGAACAACGAAAACACCAAGCAACTTGTGTCCCTATCCATTTGATAGGAGCCTAGTGATGAAACCATTCCCCAAGGGATTTGAAATGCCCAAATTTGACAAATATCAAGGGATGGGAAACCCTGAACATCACATCAGGGAATTCCAGGTTCATTGCATGGAAGTCACATACGACGGTACTTATCTAATGCAACTATTTCCTAGGAGTTTGGAAGGCCACACTATGGAATGGTTCTCTCGCTTACCTTCAGGCATTAGGACATTCCAAGAAATTATAGATGCATTCATAAAAAATTATGCATGCAACATTGCAATGGATGTTAGTCTAGAAGAACTCTCAGCTTTGAAACAAGGAAAGGGTGAATCATTCGCTTCATTCCTACAACGATGGTGATCCAAGGCCAATCGGACCAAGTGGACCATGCCAGAAGAACAACAAGTTTGCACCATTATATCCAACCTTGATGGCCTCTTGGCATTTCATCTCAAGGTTCAAGGCATCACCACATATGACCAGTTGATCCCCAAGGCACTCAGCATCGAATGAGCCCTTATGACTCAACTCGCGGGATCAACTTCATACCCCTAACAACAAAACAACCGCCCACCCTCCAATTACAACGATAAACCTCACATGTGGGCAAGGAACAAAAAAATCACTAATGATGGTGTCATTGATGCCAACGTGTTCATTAGTGCTCCTCGCCAAAATACACCCACACCACAAATCCAAATCCAACACCAAAAAAATCATCACACAATACAACAACCGAACAACAATCCAACAATCAGCAATCTCAATGATCAAAGAGGACCACCCCAACGGAACAAGATTTATCCCAAGCAAAAATACACCACTTTGGGGGAACCACTTGAGGACATAATGAAAAAGATGATAGACGAAAAACTCATCAAGGCTCCTACATTTGAGAATTACCAAGAACCAAATGTGAAACCTCCTTGGTATAATGAGAATCAACTCTGTGAGTTCCATAAAATCAAAGGCCATACCACGGACAGTTGCATGAGATTAAAGAACATAATTCAAGATCTCATCAATAAAATAATTATAAACATGGAACAACCAACGAGAAACCAAGATCTTAAGATATACACGAATCCGATGCCTAATCATGGCAATAAAGGGAATAAAAATAACAAAGATAAGGGGAAAGGCACCCACTCAAATGTAAATCATGTGTATGAAACAATCGTCACCTCCCTAGATGAAAACTGCATGGTCATCACCATCAAAGGCGCCCATGCCAATTGTGGAGTCACCACAAGAGGTGGAAAGGTTACCATCGTAGGATCATCCCAACCAAACAAAGTCCTTGCATCTAGATCTATTCCTAATGGCTATAATGTCCTAGATCAACTCAAGAGAACACCAGTGCAAATCTATATCATGGAGTTGCTAAAAATCTCATCTACCCATAGGAAAATTCTTGAAGAAGCGTTGGCCTTGTCCACTGTCCCCACAGATCTTGATGCGGAGCAATTCCAAGCTATGGTTGAAAATATCATTACGCCTAATCTTCTTACATTCTCTGACTAGGATTTCCCCGCTCAACCATCTCACAACCGTGCACTTCACTTAGAATCCATCGTACATAAGAGAAAAATCAAAAGGGTCTTGGTGGATGGAGGTGTGGGCTTGAATATATGTTCCCTCAGTCTCATCAAGCAATTGAAAATATCAGAGGATTCTATTGACAAAGGAAAGGGTATCACAATAAGAGCATATGACGATCAAGAGTGTCTCAAGGCACAATCAAACTCCCTATTCAAGTAGGGCCTGCCATCATGGAAACCACTTGTCAGGTCTTGGACCTTGACTTTCTGTATAACATCCTCCTAGGACGCCCATGGATTCATGCAATGAAGGCAGTAGCGTCGACTTTCCGCCAATGTGTGAAATTTACACATAACGGACAAGAAGTTACCATCCATGGAGATCCCGAACCCTTCTCATATTGCAAAAATATTGAAGCAAAGTATTACAAAATCCCCCAAGTACCAAAAAATGATGAGGGCCCATCCACACCATACATTGATCCCGCCATTCTTGCATCCACTTCTGTGACAGAGACACCCGCCACTCCCACCATCCCCACCATCTCTGACATCAAGGTCATCATCCAAGATAACGGTTGTGGAAACTACAAGCTCCCTAATAATGCCTTTATGGTAGGAGAGTTACCACAATCTCCTAGGTCATGGGGACGTCCACAAATAAATGAAGCTTCCACATCTCAAACGCCTCCTCAAGATTATCCCAACTTCACAAGTTGGGGGATCTTGGCCGAGAAGTTATTGAGGTGGATCCATCTCATATGCTATATCAAGATGAAAGACCAGTAGTTGACTTACCAATGGATGACAAAAGCAAGGGTCTGCAAATGATGCTCGCAATGGGCTATGACAGAAATCAAATACTAGGACAAAATGACAATAGGCTTATAATACCTATCATGCCAGAGACGCGACCGATAACAAATCTTGGCCTTGGATGTACCCCTCTGAGTATAACCATATGAGGCCGAAGTCCTCTAGTTAGAACAGTTAATAATCCTCCTCATCCAACCCCAACAAAACTACGCTTACCAATGTCTACAAGTAGAGTCATAGATAACTTTACATTTGATATAACCGACGTCTATAGTAGTGATGACGAGGATACCACGACTAACTTACCTAGGCTATTGGAGGATACCACTCTTTGCATGATTAGCACCCTATCTTTTGAAACAGACCACCAAAATCATGAGATCCGCCTAGTATATCCCCAACTCATCGACTACAACCAACGAGGACCACCAATTCTTGATACATTCAAAAACGACGAGGCACTCTCAAAATTCATGGGACTGCAAGATAACATTCTAGATGGGGATCATAAAGCAGGGTTCATAATCGAGTTAGACACACATGCCTATTATGGGGAAATGATTGAATCCTTCAGTTGCAAAAGTGAGAAATTAAGAATAATATCCAAGTCCTTGAGTGAAAACCACACAATGGCACTCTCTGACCAGAAAAATTTAAAAAGAAAGGACGCATCCAACAATGAAAACCTCTCTGAGGTGCCCAAGGATGGGGGATTCAATCTTCCTTTAAGAGTTATTCATCAGGAAAAGTCAGCAGTCTTGGCAGAAAAATGCAATCTGGTCAACCTAGGAACAAAGGAGACCCCACACATCACATTCTATGGGGAATCACTACTATCAGAAGAGCAAGAGCTCTTAATAGCCTTCCTAAGAGAAAGACAGATAAACTTCGCATGGAGTTATGTTGACATGCCAGGACTTGATCCAAAGACTGTGGTTCACCACTTAGTAGTTTATCCAAAAGCAAATCCTGTCAAACAAAAGCTTCAAAAAATGCACCCTCAAATTGCCCTATTAGTCAAAATGGAGCTAAAAAAGCTATTAGATGTAGGATTCATCCGACCGATAAATTATCCAGAATGGGTGTCAAACTTGGTACCTATTTCAAAACCCGATGGGAACATCAGAATCTGCACAGACTTCAGAGACTTGAACAAGGCATGTCCAAAGGATGACTGCCCACTTCCCAACATCGACATGATATTAAACATGACAACGGAACATGATAACGGAACATGAAATGTTGTCACTAATGGACGGATTCTCAGGGTACAATCAGATCATGATAGCTAAAGAGGACCAACATAAAACAGCTTTCACTTGTCCATTGGGGACCTACTATTGGAATGTGATGTCATTCAGCTTAAAGAACATAGGAGCAACATATCAAAGGGCCATGACATGATTCATAAGATGGTCGAAGACTATGTTGACGACATTCTAGCTAAGTCCAGAAAAAGAAAAGATCACATAGCAACCCTAAGTGCCATATTTGACAGACTAGAGGAGTACAAGGTTAGATTAAACCCAAAGAAGTGCGTCTTCAGTGTACAATCAGGAAAGATCCTAGGATATATAGTGTCAATGAGGGGTATCGAGGTAGATCCAACAAAGGTAAAAGCAATCCTTGAGATGGAGGCACCGAAAACATTAAAACAATTGAGAGGTCTCCAAGGTAGACTTCAATCCATTCAAAGATTCATAGCACAATTGGTAGACAAACAAAACCCATATTCTCACCTACTCCACAAGGGAGTAGGATACAAATGGGATACCAAGTGTGAAGAGGAATTCAAAAAAATCAAAGAATATCTACTAACACCACCAGTCTTAATGCCACCAATCCCAAGAAAACCATTGATTTTATACGTGTCAGCAACAACAGCAGCCCTTGGAGCTCTCCTAGCTCAACATGACGAAAATGGAATAGAAAGGGCTATCTATTACATCAGTAGAACAATGGTTGGGCATGAGCTAAACTATTCATTCATCGAGAAAGCATGCCTCGCAGTAGTGTTTGCATCACAAAAATTCAGACATTACATGTTGGCACACAAAATAAAACTCATTGCCAAAATCGACCCTCTCAAGTACCTACTATCAAAGGCAATGCTCACAGGAAGAATGGCCAAATGGGTGATGATACTGTCAGAATATGACATTGAATATGTGGAGCGGAAAGCAATCAAAGGCCAAGTCATCGCAGATCAACTTGCAGAAGCACCAATCTATTCAAAGAATCCTCTCGTCTCAGAGTTTCTAGATGAATCTATTTTCAATCTCAACATAGCTAACCACTGGAAACTATACTTTGATGGCTCATACATGCAGCATGGATCAGGAGCTGGTGTCTTCTTCATCACCCCACAAGGGGATTGCATACCAAGGTCCTACAAACTGGCATTTCCCTACACCAATAACATTGCAAAATACGAGGCTTTAACCATAGGTCTCAGAATAGCAGTGCAGTGGAACATTATAGCTCTGAAAGTATACGGAGACTCCCAATTGATAATAAATCAAGTGAATGATGAATACCAGACCAAGGATGAAAATCTCACTCCATACAAGAAATTGGTGGAGACTCTCAAAGAATCATTTGAACAGATTCCTAGAACCAACAACAAAGCAGCAGACGCCATGGCAACAATTGGATCCTTGTTGGACATCCCCCACAACGTTCCAAAATATGAATTCCTGAGTGAGCAGCTTCTCGTGCCTACATTCGAGGTACCAGAATCAGAATATGTGTGCGAAATCATTGGTCCTAGTGATCCTTGGTATCATGACATTTACACATACCTTCGTATAGGAGTCATACCCGCCAACCTACCCTCAAACCTAAAACGAACCTTTGTAAAAAAGGCATCTAGATTTGTCATCCTAGGAGATACCCTATATCGTAGGAGCAATGAAGGAACCCTACTGCATTGCTTAAACACTGAGGAGGCATTAACCTCTCTAACTGAAGTACATAACGGTATGTGTGGATCACACTCGAGTGGAATGACCATAGCCACAAAACTGCTGAGGATGGGGTATTATTGGCCCACAATGGAAAGAGAAGCACGTGATCATGCCAGAAAGTGTCTATAATGTCAGCAGCTTGGGGACCTCATCCATGCTCTAGCTCAAGAGCTTCACCCTATCATCACACCATGGCCCTTTTCGCAGTGGGGACTTGATCTCATTGGAAAAATCACACCCACTTCATCTAACAGCCACAAATTCATCATAACCTCAATGGAGTACTTTACTAAGTGGGTGGAAGCCATACCCATGACGTACATAACTGGGAAGTAGATTTCTAAGTTCATCCTGAACTATCTCATTTGTCGATATGGTGTTCCACAAGCCATTATCTCAGATAATGGTACACCATTTAAGAATCAGGAGGTTCGTGACTTATGCAAAAAATTCAAAATCCAACATCGCTTCTCCACCCCATACTATCCCCAAGGCAATGGCCAAGCAGAAGCTACAAAAAAAACCATTCTGAAAATCCTCAAGAAAATAGTCAATGACGTAGGTCGTGAATAGCATCTGCAGCTTAATCTCACCCTCTAGGTCTATCAAACCAACATCCACACACCCACCAGCGCCACCCCTTTCTCCCTGGTCTACGAATCAAAAGCAGTACTCCCCATTGAGATCAAGATTCCATCACTCAGGATATCACTACAGAACCTCATCACAGATGAAGAGTACTGAGTGTCAAGATTGAATGAGCTGGAGCTACAGGATGAGCGATGAATAGATGCTTTGAATCATTTTCAAGTCTATCAAAATAGACTCAAAATGAGCTACAATAAGAAGATCAGAAGCAAGACATTCCAAGTCGGAGAACTGGTATTAAAGGAGAATCAGAAGAATGTGCCAAACCCAAGCAGCAAAGGCAAGTTTGAACCCAATTGGTTGGGACCATTCATCATCACAGCAAGTTACAAGTCAAGGGAATATCATTTATCAACACCCGAAAGGGAACCCCTGCAAGATCCCATGAATAGCTCTCATCTCAAAAAGTTTTATGCCTAAATCTTTCAAAGTATAGAACCAAAAAATCCAAAAAAATCTAAAAATGTCCTGAAAAAATGGTTACCTTGGCAAAAACCTAGCAAACAGACGTCTTGGTAACAACAAAAAAAATCAAAAAAGCAAAAAAAATCTAAAAAAAAAAAAATTAGAAAAAGGATTGAAAACAATAAAGAAAAACTAGTGAAAACCACTTCAATGGTACTTTGGGAAAGTACCTTGGTGAAAACCTAGCAAACAGGCACCTCGTGTAAATAAGCACTTTCCATCCACCAGAATCTTTATGGCTTGTTCTACATCATTCATCCATTACGCTTCCATCATCCATCGCATTCGGATTTGCATCCATCACTCAGCCACTCGCATCCGCACCATAGCTTGGTCTTGTTTTCGTATCATGATCCCTCCTAGTACTACTTGACCCATCCTCAAGGTCAATTTGTCCTTCCTTTATCGAAGTAGTCTATTACACCATGTTGGGGGCATGTTCTCATCGGATCAGATTCATGTATATCCTTAAAATCCTCAAATCAAAAAATCCAAAAACATCAAAATATCAGAAAATCCAAAACCATCAAAATATTAGAAAATCCAAAAACATCAAGAAATCATCAAAAGCCAAAAAACAGAGTCGCCAGTCGAACTACGTGGTCTCTGCATGTATAACGTAGGCAAGGCTAATCTTTTGATCATCCCCTGAGGCCCCTAGGATAGGTCTTTAGGTTAGTCTCTTGGTTAAAATCTAAAAAAATCCCAAAACATTTGAAAAATCAAAAAAATCAAAACATTTGAAAAATCTCAAAAAATACCAAAAATAGCCTCAAAACATTGCAAAATGTCAAAAACATCCAAATATTTGAAAAAATCCATCCATCTCATCTCGCTTGCACCCGCAATAACAACACTCATAATAAACGATCGTCATCCTCGATCTTTGGTAAGACAATCGAAAACAAGTCTAGCAGGTTGAAAGTGAAAACTCAAAACGTCAAGTCTTAGGTCTAAGTCAGTGCATAAACAAGTTGGTCATCTCTGTGTATCGCTAACTCATCATCCAAATTGGTCCCATAGCAATCATCATTTAGAACGCTTTGGATAAATGAAATGACGTGCCGCCATCCACTAACATGTCCTAGGATGAATCCTTCCTACAATGGGCATTATCTTTTCACAATAAGTTTCTATTCTTATCCTTAGAAAACACATCCTCTTTTTGTTAGTGGTATTGAAGAGCATTAGCTTGTTTGTTTACATTGTCTTTATCTTTTGACTTATCTTATTGTGCTCATTCCAAGGAATTCTCGATGATATCCAAAGAAGAGGATTTAGAGAAATAGGAATGGGGCAACAATCATTATCTTTTTATTTGCTATGCTTGTTGGGCGTGCTTGTAATATAACCTTGGTGAATACTTGCTTTGTTAGGTATGTATAGAGGAGGTCTTGGACAAATTGTTGACTATTGCATTGAAAGGTTTACCTTTTCGTGTTTTGGTCTGAGGTGTTTGAAACTTCTAAAGTGCATCCTAGCAAGGTTTCCATATGTCAAGTGTGAACAAGGATACTTCTATCTACTTGTCAAGTCAAAGTCCATCACACTAGGTACAACGTCATCTTGGTTTTCTATACCTTGATGCATCATACCACGTGCGTTATCAAACATAAGGAAATCGGCCCTTTGAAAATCCCAATTCCTTGGCAAGTAATCATCATCATCATCATTTGCATTTACATCATCTTGTGTCTTGTTGAAATGACTTCTTCTCTTCTTGCTCATCGCACTAACAAGGTACTATGACAGTTGATCATCACCACCATCATCATCATCGATCCTGCATCCACAAATCATTAGCATATTGCATCAACATAACATACAGGGAATGTATGCATTGCATTTCCACCATATTATAAAAGTGCGTCCATTTTATTTCATTGCATCCATTCCTTGCATCACATTGCATCTATCACATAAATCATCACATAACATTTGCATAACCATTTCATAATCATTTCACTATTATCACATACTGCATAATCATACACAATAGGTATATAAGCATTATAAATAATTCATTTGCATGCATACTTGCATAAACATCATGACATCATCTCACACATTACGCATTATCATACCACTTTGCATTAATATATCATTGCATCATATTAAATGCATCACATACATCATTTAATATGTTTAGGATAATAATATTTGTTATTCTAAGCATCGTAAATAAACCATCTCATTTGCATTACATAAAACCATCTCATTTGTATCTTATCATGACCATCGCACTACATCATTACATCATCTCATAAATAGCATCACAAATCATTCATTGCATAAATAGAAAACAATCCAAAGCATACATCCATCATCTGTTCATATATAAGTAGGATTTACATATCATTTCACGCATACACCATAGATCATTCCCATATCATTTTGCATATTACATTTCATATCACATATCACATCACCATTTGCATCAACATAAAATAGATCATCATATAGACAACATCATTGCACATCACATTTTGCATATCATAGGTTAACATAATATAGATCCGTTAGTCATAATCATAATGAATACATCATCAGAAATAAATACATCATATAGCATCACATAGCATCATATAACATCAATGCACAACATATAGAAGGAAAATCATCCATCCATGCATAAATAAAGGGTACACATTGCATCACATCAAAATCATCATCAGCTCATATATATATCATCAATAACGCAATTGTCATAGTACAAAGAATACATCGGATCACTGTACATGTATGTCAATTAGTACAAAAAGGCCCATCGGGCTATCAAAAATGAGCCCATAAGGCACAAAAGTGTCATCTCGATCAAGCTCTATCCTCGTGTATGTTTCCCTCACCTCTATCACCGTGACCCTTTGCTGGTCTGTAGCTGGTCCGCTCTGAGTACTCTGGGACCCGTCCTCCTCTAGGTACGGCCTCATGATAATGCCTCTGATAGTACTTGGCCTCTCGAACGGCATCCCTGTAAGACCACACAAACACTGTACCCTGGGAGGAGGCTGCCATGCTCTTTAGTTGTTGTCTCCTACCTAGCTCTGTGGCTTCTTGTAGCTCTACAGCCTGTCTCTGTTGTACGGTCTGATCCCTCTCAGCCCTGAGCTGCTCTCTCTCGGTTGTCACGGCCTGGATCTGAGCCTGTAACTACGTAATCAATGCATCACGAGGATCCACCTGTCTTGTTGGCTGCACTTGGGGTTGTACCTGAGGCTGATCCTCACCCCGTGGTGGTACACCTGGTGGCACCTGTTGTTGGTCTGGCATTGGTACATCACCCTACCCTGGATGAACTGGAGGCACAACCGGCTGCTCCTGTCGAGCATCACCCCTCCATCCTCGTCCTCCCTATCTGCCTCTAACTCTCCACTGATCTGGGACTGCATCTAGAATGGTCAATTGAAGCAGATGTTGGAACCAATCCCTGTAGGCCTGAGTCATGCCTAGATCTGTGAGCCCCTGATCGTAAGCCCATAGTTGAGCTACCAACTGCATGAAGCTGTCCATGGCCTCTAAAGTAGGAATATACCACCCCCATGAAACTTGTGTCATGGTGCGGGCGAAGATGGCTACGTAGTCATCATCAAGGCGATCATGGGGCTCACCAAACTGACGTTGCACGTGCCTGGGCAAGTACCTCTCAATCATGGTGTGCTCTCGCCCCTCCATAAAATGGTCCTGGTAGACATAGAACAACTGATCAGCATCGTCGGCCCATTCGGGCCGACCAAGGTATGGTCGCCACGTAAAAACCTGCATCCCGTCCAAGACCCTCCTCTAGTAGGGGATCTCGTGCTCACCGGTGTGTGTAAAGGTAACACCACCTCTGTAATGCCACACAAGGGGATCGTCTGGTAGCATCAAAATAGGAAAAACGCGTGGTCATAGCATAGCAATGTGCTCCCATGCCCAGACATGAAGAAGTGTAACACCTGCTCTGAGCACTCTGTCGTCCATATATACGTACTCATGCAAATCATTGTATAAGGATGCGAGAAGCACAAGCCCCCATTCAAAATAAACTGGCCTATCTCGAACCATCCACTCCCAGCAATACCCCCATCTAGGACTGAAGTATCGCCCTCATCTATCAGGGGCAACGAGACCCGAAATAATGGATGCAATGACTAGGCAGAAGGGAGGTTCCAGGATCCTATGTCGCTCGAGCTCTATCTGCCCCTTGCAAAAAATGATGTCCTTCATGGTGAGGACTCTGTGGCAAGCATTGTGCCCCTCATCCATATCAAAAATCACTCGCCAACTGTGAATCAACAATCTCAAAATACGCCAAACATCCTCTAAGGTGACAGTGGCCTTGCCAATGGGAAGATGAAATGAAGAAGTCTCATTGTGCCATCTCTCGGCCAGCGCTGAAAGCATCCCTAAGTGATTACGGATGGGCACTACGTAGGCAATGTACCATACCCCGCGATTTAGAGTCGATCCAGATCCCTGTCGCTCAGGTCCCACAAATAGCTGAAAAAATCCCACGACCTGTGCTCTCGGGAGTAGAGCTCCCTCGTCGCATCCTGCATCAAGGAAGGTCACCACGTTAAAATTTTAAAAAAAATCTTCGTCGGGCATTCAAAAAAATTCTCCAGCAGTACAACTCGTGAAGGCGTCGCAGTTTGATTTCTAATCAAACTCTGACGCTAGGGCTTAAAAGAGAAAAATGGCACCGCCGTGATGCACTTTCCCTTCCAACGACGCACTTTGCAAACAGCCCCGCCAGCCTCGAGCTCAGCATCGGAGTTTTCAAACTCCAAACTGCACCGCCGCGGTGCAATATCACACCGCGCAACGTAGTTTGATTTTCAAGCAGCACTATATAGTGCCACTGTAAACAAACCGACCTTTAAAAGCATTAAATGAAAGCAATAAATGAAAAATGAAGCTCAAGTAAGGGTCACTTACCGATGCCCCGATGCCAGGTGGTCGCTGGTACGTCTGAACTCGCTCAAAAATGTGTAAGGGAAGCTGTCATTGCGCCATATCGTTAGGAGGTCAGAGCTCAAATCTCGAGGTTGCAAATGGAAGTGTATGAAAGTGACTTGAAAGTGACCCCTCGGGCCCCTTTTAAGCTTGAAAATTAGGGTTTTTTCACCCTAATTGGCTGTCCTGCTAGGGTTTTGGACCCTTGAACCTATTTTTGTCTAGTTGAGGCTTGTTTTGCATCGTTTTATTACGTTTAGACACGTTTTTAGTCTCCCGGAGCCTTTTCGGACCTATCGGGTATTTTGTCCTCTTTTTTCGCGAGATCACCCAAAAATTGAAATTTTTGTCCAATCTCTCAAGGGGGCATTATAATGGCATGTTTTCTCTTGCCAGGCAGTAGTGGGGTAAGTTTTTTAAGTAGCAAAAATTTTCAGCTTTGATCGAGATCATTTATTCTTTGAATCAACACAACAAGTGCATTGCTTCAAAGAGAGGCAAAATGTAGACACGTAAAATATACCGATTGACATTGTGCACTTGATCCCGACTACTAACATCGTTTCATCCTGGATCATCCCTCAGTCTAACCATTTAATAAAATCTCTTTATCTGATTAAATTAATCAATATTCCTCTCTTAATTAAATAAATCATTTTATGTAATTAAGTCACTTTCTTTTGTTAATTAAATCAATCAATCTGATCTAATTATCCCTATTTAATTAAATAATTAATTTTATTTGACTAAATCTCTAAACTATCCATTAAATTAAATAAATTAAAACCTTATTTGATTTAATCTAACACCATCTCTTTTAATTAAATAAGTCAAAATCCTTATTTAATTATTCTCTTATCATATTCCTCTCTTATTTGATTTAAATAAATCCATAAATTTGAGTCAAATAGGTCACATCATCTAATCTCCTATTAAATTAATTAACCCTTGATTAATTTAATTCTAAATCATGTCCCATCCTCTAGATTTTGCAAGTTGCACATGAAAATAGATTTAATTCATTTATTAAATCCCTATTTTCCTCACAAGGCATCTTTTGGAATATTCTCCAAGTTTGAATTCAAAAATTCCAAGTCAACATGTACATCCAACAAGGCAATAAATTCATCTTACATGTCCTTTTCCTTGAGCCAAGTGGCATTTATTGCATTTTCCCTTCCCTCTTGCAAGTCATTTCAACAAATTTGAAATTCAAAAATATGCATTTATTGGCACAATCCCCAAATCTTGCACATCCTCCATCCATTCATAGATTGACAAGTGGCATCATGCCATTGGATGAATGTTAGTCCCACATTGCTCAAATTTGGACATTCATCCATTTTGACATTCTATAAATAAAGAGTTCATCTCCTCATTTGATCATCCACAAATTATGCAAAGTTATTATGCTAAAATATTTAGCCATTTCCATCCATCACCATTGAGTTCTTAGCTAGGTTTTTGCAGATTTTTGGCTTGGAACTGTCATCCTTCATCAATAAAGTGGATCAATCATCATCAACATATCAAGCTTGCATCTTAGGAATTGGGAAAGGGCATATTTTCACATCAAATTGGCACCAATTCCCCCATGGGATCATGTGTTTGTTATTCTAATTAGGATTGAATCTATATTTTCTTGTTTTATTGTGTTTTTCATTGTTTTCTTTCCTAGTTTGAAGTTTGTAAATGGATTTCATGGGGAATCCTTGTTCATACTTGCAATATCTAACTTAATGTGTTTATTCATTGTGTTTTGCAGGTATTAGGATTGGGGTTCACACAAAGACAAGTGAAATTTTAAATATACATACTAAAATTTTGAGAAGAGCAATAATAAGAAGAGTGTGTATTGAAAATAATCCAATTAATAAATGTTGGGGATTTAGTGGTAGACTATCAAGCTCTAACATGACATCAAATAATGAAACCAAGACTTTAATTGAAAAATATTGGCATGATATTACAAGGGTGTCATCTAATATTAAAATTGTTTTAGAATTGAGAGTGGGATCTCAAGAAGTTATAAAGATGTTCATATTGTATATAAACATGAAAATGATGGTACAAAGGTGAGAAAAATGTGAGGGAGTATCATTTCTATTTGAGTGATAACCAATTACATTCATTAGAGTTTGTGTAGAGTTTGTGTAATATTATTTTAAAATACTTTATGATAGTTTAAAGGAAAGAGAAATCCAAGTGACACATCTCATATGGTTAGATAATTGTGTAGGAATGTTAAAAACTAATTGAATATTCATTTTAATGAATATGTAGGGCCCATAAAGAGAACACTTTCCAACATATGTGAAGTTTATTTGAAATTGGGAATGGTAAAGGAGAGCATAATGGAGTTGGAGCATCTATGAAAGGAGATATTTCTAGGGAGTAGCTAAAATTTATAGATACAACAAAATTTAAAGATACAAGTATAATTTTGAATTGGTGTAACATGAAATTGACTACAAGATCAAATGAAAACTCAAAATTTTGTATTAGAGTTGAATGGGAAGTGTGAATATACAAAATCAGTTGAAGAATGAAAACATATATCTCTAACATCTATGTGAAAAAATTATCATTATGAGATAACATTTGAAGAGGATAATTAATTGATAGCATTTGATGCCTATGATCATGTTTTAGTTCTTATGTACAAGAAGGTGCATTAGTCCAAGATCGGGTTTTTATTATATATTATTTTATAATTTATAACGTTATATGTATGCATGTGTATTTTTATGTACTATATATATCATGTGGACCAATTTATTGAATTTAAAGTTTTTTTGTAGGATATGTGTATGTTATTGTTGCACCTAAGGTAAATGAAGATGAAATAGAGTATTGGTTGGCTTGATGTGTTGAGAAGAGCCTAGAGAAGATGATAACTATGAGCATCTAAAATGTTCTATGTCTATTTCTCTCACTTAACCACAAAAATATTTGATATGGAAGAATAGTTTTCCTACATTTGAAGATTATGAAACACATAAGAAAATTATGCACTGCTCACATTTGGTTGTGACAACAAATATACAATTGCAAAAGTATCAAGGGATATCTTTTGCAACAAATTTATAAAAACTCTCTATGGAAGATCATGAGGCAATTATAGATGCATTAGAAAAAAGAGAGGATGCAAATGGTACAATGGAGTAAATTTTTTAAATTTTTTGAAGGCATGTAAAAATTTCTAAACTTTTAATCATTATTTTATGACTTTCATGTATATACTAGTAGTATATTTTACTTTGAATTCCCTGTATTACCTTTTATCATTTTTATCAAGTTTCCTACAACTATTTTGAGAATCAAAGTGACAAGTACTATAATTTGGACTACAATTCTATGAGTAGAGAGTATGAAGATTATTATTTTTTATTATGCACTTGACTGTAGCCCTTTGCAGTAGATTGTAACGTGTTTGAGGATTTAAAATTTAATATGCTAAGAGATATTTTAGACGCTAGGATTTTTCCCTCACTAAGACATTTTCTAAGATATATATTGTGCCATTTTTTGTGGTTCTTATTTTTATGTGTTTGTTTATCTAGTTAATTGAGATAAACATATAATTGTAATTTTATTACTTCTCAAATCTTATAATGGTATTAAATATTGTATGATTTAATGTGCTATCTTAGTATTCCTGCTTGTAGAATCTTGTAATCATATTATTCCCATGTTCTTACTCTCCTACTTGAATCTTCTAAGGAAGACATGTGTCAAGATAAAATAGAAAATGAGAAATTTGTTCTATCAAGGTACTTCAAAGGAAAATAAAATTCCATTAATTGCTTGGAATTATATTTACAAACCTAAGGAGTGTGGTGGGGTCAGCCTTAAAAATAAATTATCTCAAAATAGGGATCCTACGGCCAAATTGATATAGAACCTATTCACAAATCCAGGTTTGAAATGGGCTAGGATTTTGGAAAATAAGCATTCAAACTCTCATGAAAACTCAAGAATTTTAACCATCTCTAACCCTTGACATGGTTTGAGTATTTGGAATGTCCTCTTGTCTAGAAGAGACATCATAACTGGCTACCTTACTTGGGATATTAGAGATGATAGCTTTTCTCTCTTCCAGGAAGATCCATGAAATTATTGCTCTACTTTATATTCGCGTGTTGACTTTAGTTTCTCCAAATTAGTTTTAAATCAATAGTGGGGAATTCATGTGGATAATTATGTGGCCCCAATTATTAGATCAAGTATCAAATGTTCAAATGAAAATAATTTAATGATTATGGCATGCTAAAGCATGAATCTGGAAGGCTTAAGGATATTATAAGTGATAAAATTTTAGACTTTAGATGGAATGGAATCTATTGGGTGGAATTGCTCTAATTCTAGGGATTACTCAACAAAAAAATATGATGTGAAATTCAATGTTGTAAATTATGATCTTCATATTCAGCTATGCTAGATTAAATTATGTCTTCCTAAATTTGGGGTGTTCATTTGGGTTGTCATACATAAGAGAACCTTCACTATTGATAGGTTTATTAATCTTGGGTTCAATGGACTGTCAAGGTGTTTGATTTGAAAGAATAGTGAAGAATCCTCTAATCATATCCTATTGAGTTTCCAATTTTCACAAAAATGTTGGCAATGGCTTTGTTTTCAAATAGCGAAGAAAAATGCTCTTCCTAATGACATTCTTATTTTTTAAATATTAGCCCCTTTTGAAGAAGCAATCACTATTTTCCTTCCATTGGATCATTTATCCCTCTATTTTAGTTTGGAAATTATCGAAGAGATAAATAAGAGAATTTTTCAATATAAAGAATCTTGTGTTCCCTCCCTCTCAAATAATATTGAAGTTGCAATTGTTGAAGTGGTTAATAATCGAATCTAATCGTACCTATCAAGAGGGAAAAATTATCTTCTTGGGATTATTAGATGGTCAAATATTATTGTAAGGGGCTCATTTTCCTCCCATTAATGGGGCTATGGGAGATGATACCCTTTACATGAGAAGATAATATATTTGGTATTCCCCTCCCCTTGGTTGTGTCAAACTAAATTTTGATGGTGCCTCTAAGGGAAACCCTAGGAAGTCTTGTGTTGGGTACATTTTCAAGGATATGACTAAGTCTATGGTTTAAGTTACCTCAAAGAAGCTCAAATATAGCACTAATAATGAGGTGAAAATTTAGGTCCTCATATGTAGAATACAACTAGGAATAAACTAGGGCCTTATGAAAGTTAATATTAAAGAGGAATCAACAATTGTTGTTAACATTTTGAGGGAAAAATCCTCCAAAAGATGAAAGACAAATAATTTTCCTTTGATAGATATCCCTTTACTAAACTCTTTGGAAGAATACACAACCAACCATGTGTATTGTGAGATAAATGTGGAGGAAAATTTGTTTTCCAACTTGGCTATTGATAGCACAAAGAAATTTATAGTCAACATGGTGGCTAATATGTGGCCTCTATTGAAAATAATTATTTATGGTTTCATAGAGAAAGGTAATCATTAATTTGCATATTGTGCATGTGAATTGATTATAAATTAGGTGGGAGTTATATTAGGATCGTGTTTCTTTGATTATCTCTCTCATCTCATCTATTCCAAGCCAAGTTCATGGGTTACAATGAGCTTATGTGGAGTTAGAGTTATGATGGAGCATACAAGCTAGTGTGTTAATATGGAGGTTGGTTTCATTTAGAATGCAGATATGGATAATCCACTTTATCTTATGTATTGTCATGAGAATTTTTTCTCCTTGGGAAGGATCTTAGAGCATAATTTCAAGTTTTTAAAAAAATTATAGCTACTTTCTTCTTTGTGTGGTTCAATGGATTTTGAATGATGAATTTTTGGTTCTAGCGATCATATGCAGGGTTAAAATGAATATAAAAAATATAGGGTTAACATGGCTATATCATCAATGTTCATGGCCATTTTACTAGACATTATTGAGGCTAAAGACTTGATAAGAATCATGACCCACTCTCTGATTAACATTTAGTTTCTCAACAAGTTGGAAGATACTATAATGATGGCTAACTATGGCATCAAGTTACCTTTTTCCAGAAGAATTATAGAAGGTTATGAATGGCGATGCTAACATGCATTGGAATCATTTCATTTGTATGAATTTGGTGCAGAAGGAGGCTCACTGAAGAAAGAATGTGGCTATGGGTTTCAACTTCTTGAAACAAGATATTAGGATTGTGGCAATGAATGGTATTTCATGGCTAAGATCCATCATTTCTAATAGCTCAAAGGATGATACAAAGAATTGAATCTTGAGCTAGATTTTTGTAAGCTATCCCTATGTATAGCACTCTTTGCTTTGTTTTCAAGTTTTTCATGTTGGTTGGCTTTTTCTCTCTCTTTTTAGGTTTTTGCATCTTTCCCCTATGTTTTTGTGGCCTTTCTATTCTAGCCTAGATTATGTAAAATTTATTTATTATTTTTTGGTTAATATATATGAGAGCTTGACCCTCATGGTTGTATTTTAATTATCAAAATGATGTAATCGGACTCATTTATCTCTCTACTACATATTTTTTTCAAATTGAATATTTAATGAATAATTTCTAGAATAAATTCATTATGTATTCTAAAAGAATTTATTGTTTCTTCTTAAAGTTTGGAATCATCAATTTTGATTTACATTAAACTACTAATAATATGTGGGTGTCTAATTTTCATAATGTGTGACCATATAAATGAATATTCAACATGTTAGGTATTAATTTGATTGTTTATGGATCTACCCCTTCACTTTGTTACAACACACTCATACCCCTTTCCTATGCTTCACTAGTTATTACTTAATCACTTTTTCCCCTTCTTAACATTATCAATTGCCTCTAATCATATAATAAATTTCACAACACCCTCTTAAAATTTCCTAACACTCTCTTTATTCTTACAATAGTAAACCCCACTACTCATGATACCTTTATGTATATTTCAATTTCTTACAACACATATTTACCTCATCCCAACACACAATTTAAAATTCTTCTGAAAACTGAATTTTCATACTTTTAAACATTTTTACACCTTATCCCTGTAACACTTTCCAAAACTTTCACACTATTTATTTTCTTATCAAGATTTTATATCATATCCCCTTTCCTAACCTTCCAAAATAGGATCTAGTTCATTAAAAGACTTGGATTTTTCAAAAAATCCCTCAACTTTGTTACAACATATTCATACCCTTTTCCAACACTTCACTACTTCATCACTTTCATCTCTTCATGCCCTTAGCCCTTACCAAGTCTTAGTATGACTTTCACAACACCCAATCAACATTTCACAACACTCTTTTTTATTACAAACATCAATTGCATATGTTATTTTATGTATGAAATGGCTTAAACAATTTGAAATATTGTCTTTCAATTTTTGGGACTTATTTGTGGATTTCAATATAAATAAACAAATGTACAAACTATATGGATATAATCACCACCAAGTCAAATTATTAGCTCCCATAGGATGGATAAATTAATTAAGAAATTATCTTATGGCATAGTGGTGTTGATGGTGGAAACAACAAAACATTAAACAGAATATTACTATTCTATTTCTCCTAAAAAAGAAAGACAACACATGGTGATCTAACTCCCAAGGTCCTGGTAATTGGTTCTCAATTATGTTGATGTCGCTCAATGGTCAATATAACTGTAATGTGCAAGGGGCCTTTGTTGGTAATAAGGAACAAAACTGCATGAAATCAACTAATCTATGTTGTTTAAATAAAGATAAAAAGATAGATCGTAGTCTTAAAATAGAAGAACATAAATGAAAGCACTTAATATCCAGACATGTATATCAATAATGAGTGTTCATTCACCTAACCACAACTACAACAAGATACAATCCATAGAATAAACCATGCAACTACATACATCCATAGTGTTAATTCAATACCATCACCATTCACTAAACTTTACTTCAAAACAAATCATTCACTCATCCTTAACACATATCAAATAGACATAAAAATAACTTCATTCATAGATAACCCAATGATATAATCTTTAAATCCAATTTCCTCTATTGATTCTCATCAAATAGAAAACATTTAGGCACAAAAAATCACTGGCATACGGATTGATCATGCATCATTAACCTTATCAAAATAGGTCCAAGCTTAACAACATACAAATGTATAAAAACTGTAACATGTAACCAAGTTCAACCAAAATTTAAAAGTATCTCTACTAACAAAAATTACAATCCTAGAACTAATCTCTATTTCTATCATCAGGTGGCTTATCTTTCTTCAATTAGCCGACCTTTACAAAATAGGACCAAATAGTACATATGATGCCACATGCACAAGTTCCTCTCAATCATCAATTTAGATCCACTAGTCAATTAAGGAGCTAGAACCAAAAGAAGGATTGAACTGCTAATTCTAAGTTAGAAGGCTAGAGTACAATGTTGCACAAATTCTAGCATCCAAAGAAGAAGATGGAACTAAGGAAGGGAACTGGAGTTGAGTTCACATCAAAGCCCTACAAAAGAGGAGAGAAGGAAACATTGTGTCCAGTGAAGAGAGACAGCTCACTTCTATGTTGCATGCTCAAGGATATACTCATCATAATTGGAAAACACTTGTTGAAGAGTATTTGATCAGGTCCATCCAACCAATCATCCTCAAAATTAATTGCAACCAATTTTTGCACCTCCTCTAATTTGATGAATTCTCCTCTAGCAGCCTTTGCTTCTTCTCTTATATCCATAAACCTATCCAATGACAACCCCTCCTCATCATCTCCTTTTTGCATTACTTCTTCAAACCTACTCCTCCACTTCTCCCTTATCTTATCCAGAGAAAGATCCTCCTTAACCGAGGTATCAAGATTGACCAAAATAGTCACAATTGCTTCTAATTCATCAATTTGTTGATTAAAATCTTTACTCACCTCTTGGATTTCATTTTTATGCTCATGAAAAACCTTGGATTTATATCCAACTATCCTCATAGTATTTTCAACAAAATCTGCATTATCATCTTCAAGAATTGACTGTTCAAGCAGGGTTGACTAGGGTACCTTGCTGATGTCATTAAGCTTTTTAATATGTACCTTATACTCCTCATCCTGGTTGTCTAAACCTTCAGAATGTTGATTCAAATCCCCAGCTAACTCAAGTGTTGTTTTATGAACCTTGAAGCTATCAACTAAAACTTCATCAACCTCTTGATTGAGCTTTTCAATCCACCTTTCCAACATTCCCACTTTACTCTTCATGTGAATCAAGTCATCAACTTATTTCTTTGTTAACAAGATAGGAGTTTCAGAAGCAGCAGCCTATTGAGAAATGGGAGTTGAGACATCCTTCAAAAACCTATACAACTGATCCAATTGAGCCTTAAGCTCATATTTCCTTTGCTTTTCTTTAATCATTCTAGACTTTGTAGAAGAAGCTACAATATCAATCAAATTCATTTGTCGATTTCTTGTAGATCTTTCCAAATTCACAGTGCCCAATTGATAATCAGTTAATTTCATTTCATCCCGGTTCTTTTCCACCATTGGTATTGCACATTCGGAAATGATTTCCCCTGTGTCTATTGGTTTTGTGGAATGGAGAACCCTAGAATTCTTTTTAGGAATCTCCTTCTCAATTTCTTTCATCATTTCATCCCAGTTTAAAGGATGTGGTTGAACTACTTGCTTTCTCTCCAAGTCAAGCTTTAACCAAGTGGGAGTTGTGGGAGTAGTAGCTACCTATGTTGAAGAAGAAGTAGCAATAGCAAAGGATAGAGGTTGCAATATAGTATTTTCAGGTTGAGAGTCAACCTCTTGCACATTTTGTTGCTCTTTATGTGCCCTTTCTTGTGCAAGCTTCTCGACCTCTTCCTTATCCTTCTGCTCTTGCAATTTTTTTTCTTCTAATTCCTTCTTCAAAAGTTCTTCTTCCAACCTTCTTTCCTCTAACATCTGATCTCATTGCTTTTTCAATTCCTCAACATAGTCCCATGCCTCGGACTTCTTCTCATATTCAACAATCTCAGCAGCCTCTTTCTCTTTTTCTAAAATTTCTTGTTCTTCTCTCTTCTTAAGAGCCTCTTCTTGTGCCTTGAATTTGGCCTCAAGAGCTTCCTTTTCCCTTCTTTGAGCAGCTTTCTCTTCCTAAAGATCATGAATTTTCTATTGCAAAATCAATTTATCCCTTTCTTCTTTCATCTTGAGCTCCTACTCCTTTTGTTGTTGTTGCTAAACCAATTCATCAGCCTTAACTTTATCCTCCAATTCATTTTGTTTCAATGCATCAGATTGTGCCTTAGCATCAATCTCTTGTTGCCTAGCTAGTGCCTCAACTTGATCCTTGGCATCTACTTCTCTTTTTTTAGCCAATACCTCAACTTGATCCTTAGTATCAAATTCCCTTTTAGCATACTCAAAAAGCTTCCACTGGTCCCCCTCTATCAATATATGCTCAAACCTTGCATCATATATTACATCAAGGGATGCTACTACATGAGCCTCCTTGTCAGATGGAGTATTCTCAGAATCAGTAGCAATATCATGTATCTCAATTCCTGACTCCATTCCCTTTAATAGGTCATCTTCCTTGTGGATAGTTCCCTTTGGGGATTCCTGACCCAGTTGTTGTGTAATAGAGGGTTGAGCAAATACTTCTACTGCAATAGATGTGGAGGCACCAACTTCTGCAATTGTCTCACCTTCTTGTATCTCTAGGAGGTCTTAGGCAACCACCTCCTCCTCTACATTAGAAGGCATAAACTCTAAAGGTTCCTTAGGAGGAATTCTAATTTTTGTCCTTTTGTACCCTTGAGTAGTACCTACAACTTTCCTCTTTTTGGATGGTTGAGCTTCAAGCTGATTAATCCTCAAGCTGACCCAATGTACACTTCTATCCAAGACTGGTCTTACAAATTGTTTTATATCAATAGACTCTTCAACATTCCAATCCACTAGATCAAGATTCGTGGTGGCTATCTTATCTGTATCATACTGGGGATCCAAAGTTACCCCATCATCAGACAATGTATCTGGAATGTCCTCCTTTATTCCAAACTCCACCATGAGTGGGATAGGGAATATTTTGTAGTTTCTCCTCCTAAGATCATATTCATCCTGGAGATCTATCCAAAAGTCCTCCAGCAGATTAAAATGCTTATCAAAGACACTAGGGAGTAGGGCTTTCATCTTATGCTTAGGATCAAAATGTAGCCTAGAAGTGTATACACCCAATTTTAAATAAACTAATTCATCACAAACAACTTTGGCTGACACAATGTGTGGAAAACTATACTCACCCAATTTCATAGGAAACTTATGACAACCGGTCTTGTGCTTAGTGCCAAATTTAAAGTTAACCCTCAAAGCTTGATATATGAATTCCATCAATATAATTTTTTTACTACAACACCTAGGCAGTCGGTGGGGGTGTCCATCAAAACCAGACAATCTGAAATAGGTAAATTTGGGGTTCTAAATATACCAATGTCCCCATTCTGCAATAAAAGTCATGGCCTCCCTACTCAGTCTATAACCAGCATCACCAGTGAGTCTATTAATGATAACATAAAGGAAGGCATCATTAACCCTCCTATAATGTAACTCTGATGTTTGTAAGGTAAGTTGGTCATAGTGGTTCCATACTTTATTTTTCCCTTAAGCTTCTCCTAATATACCCACTGCATTCAATCTAGGAAAATTCCCATTCTGGCAGCTGCATAGACTACATAAGAGGTCATAAAGAAACTCTTGGTTTCTCTCACCCTCAACATTTGATTATGAATGCTCTCAGACACCACCATAGACCAGTCAAACTTTTGTTTTCCATCCAAGATAGTCTGGATAAATGGAAACATCCATTATTTAAATTGAAAGGAATCTCTCTTTCTGAACACCCTAGAGAGCATCATTATTATGTCCCCAACCTCCTTGTAGAAGTCTACCCTTTTAGGCTGATCATGAAGTTTAGTGAGAGACTTCTTCTCTACCCTCATCCAAGTCTTATTCATATGATTTCCATTGGCTTCCTTCTTATCACTATAGAGCTTCAATGCCTCTACTTCATTTAGTCACCTAGGATTCTTGGGAGTAGGTACATTAAACATGAAACTGATCATTTGTGGTGTTAGATCAATGATAACATTTCCCTTCACATCCACACACTACCTAGTAGTAGGATTGTATGCTCCAGCTGCTACAAGGATCAACTCCGGACACTGGACAGACAGGGGGAAGAGTGCAACATGGGCCAAACCTGATTGAACAATCCTTTCAGTTCTTCCTGTGACCTCCTCCTCACTGAATGTCTCCTCATACAATTCCTCATAATTGAAAGGACCCAAATTAGTGTTAGTAATATCGGCCCAATCAGAATCAACTTTGTTGGCAGTGAGGGTAGCTTCCTTATGTTTACACCTCAAAGTGTAGGGGATCTGCTCCACTTTAATCTTCTTCGGCCTAGCCCCCTGCCTTGAAGTTTCTACACATTGGCTTCTTTGGGAAGCCTCTTCTGATGCTCCATACATTTCTCAAACTTTGCAATAAACTCCTGTATTAGATGATCAACACATAGAAATCAATACATCAATCAATACCTACCTCCATCTCTTTGAAACAACGTTTAAACATAACCAAACTTCAACCCTTATTGGAACTGGAACCACAGAAGTACCAAGGACATAAAACAGTTTTCAACACTGGTGGTTTTGAAATCGGAATTAGGACAAAACCGGAACCGAGACCGGAATAGAAACCAAACCAGAAACTAAACGCTAGTTCCAAGTTCAACTTCCACCCCGGCTCCGATTCTGCTCAAGGACAACCATAAAGACTCAATACTGCAATGACCGGAAGTGAAATCGTTTTAGGATCTAATCCTAATGGAAAACAACTTCGGGATGAGTTCATTCGTAGGTCCGCTCCCGCCAATTCAATATGCAAAACGGAGGGCATTTTCAAAGGACTCGGTCACATGAATTTTAAAGACCTGGGTCACATGGGCCTACGAGGAAATCCAAACAAAGGGGCTTAACCCCATCCCTGACCACATAAAAAATTACTTTAACCCTAGGACAAGATATTTTGTAAAGGTTGTCAAGCAAAGCCTAGCTTGCTCGACATGCCGACTCTGAAAATTAGGGCATCACAAAAGCCCAACGCGGAAAACATAGAGTCGACATGGGAACGAGATCAAAAGGGGTTCCAAACGAATTCGAACATTTAGAGTATGGAAAACCCTGAAAAATGGAAGCCCTAATTAGAAACTAGGGCACGACAAAACCCACCTGTCACGAAAGCGACAACAAACGGAAAACAATGAACGAAAAACAAAAAAAAATGGAATGGGAAAGAACAAAAAAGAAAAAGCAAAGAGAACGAAAAGAAAAGGAGCAAGAAATGAGCGAAGAATTCTCAGAAACAAGACTTCTGCGAATGTGCCAAAACACAACAACACACAACAAAACAATGTGAAACAGGAAACAGAAGAGAAAATAAACCTACCTTAAAACGCTCCCAAGAAATGACCAAAAATTGACCAAGATTTGCTCCGCAACTCACTTCCACAATCCAATTAATCCTCTCAAAGTTCTTCTAGCTTTGGCGTGCTTAAACGTCTCGAATAACAAAGATAATGAGCCAATTAAACATGATTAGGAATTTAAAATCAATTCGTGTGTGCGAAGAGGTTACAATTAATGCCATTAATATGGTAGGTCGGAGGCGGAGCAAACAATACGAACAGATAGTTAAGTCCCATGAACACCCAAAGCAGGGCGAACGCGGACCCAGGTCCGGAACCAAACAAGAAAGATTTGACAAGTTCCTTATCGAACTACAAACCCGATCTCGGTCCCGCAACAAAGACAACAACGAAGAAAAGAAACGGGGGTGGAATCGGAATCAAAATTGGAACCGAAACTTTCACAAAGTTCAAAGTTCGGGTTCAATTCCAGTTTCGCTCCCGACCAAGAAATAGGAAATGAAACAAAGACAAACAAACACGAAGGGAAGCAGGACCGGAACGAAAACCGAGACCAACCCAAACACCAACAAAACAACAAAAGACAAAGCAAACGAGTGAAGTTAGAATCGGAATGGGAAATGAATCCAAATTTTTTAGAAAGTTCCAAGTTATGTTCCATCCCCAGTTCTGACTCCGCTCAGGCAAAAACAAACGCAAGGAAATCGACAAACAACTCAAGGGAGAAAATAGACCCGAGAGTGCAAGACAAAACCAACAGACAATAAAAGAAAACATGGAAGAGAAGGCGGCTGCAGAGTCGGAATGAAATCCGAACTAGGAACTTTGGAAAAGTTCAGAGTCCAATTTTGGTTCCGGCTCCGCTTCCGACAGAACAAAAGAACGAAAGACTTAGGAGCAAAAACAAACAACTCCTAAGACCCAAAGAAAAACCAAAGACAAAACAACTCCAAGGGAGACCCATTTTGTTCCAGACTAAAATGGGGTGGTTATGCAAGGAATAACAAGTGGCACAATTACATTTTGTAAAAGCACAAGACATAAAAAACTCAAGATCCAATAGAGCCTCAAGAGATTATTCAACACCGTCAATAAAAGTTAAAAATTAAAAAAAAAATGGTCTAGGAAATGTTGGATTCAAGAATTTTTTTGTCCCAACAAAAGTGTCTATCCATGTGCAATGATTATATGGTTAACAAGAAGGTTGAGTCATAGAGAATGTGGCTAAGTTATAGGGAGCCCAACAAGCTTACTCTAAGGATAAGCTTCTTATTTCTATTATTAAATAATTATTAGATGAATTGAATGATATAGTTTTCTTTTCTAAGATTTATGTATAGGTTATGATTAAATTCAACTAAAGAAAGAGTATGTACATAAGACTATATTTAGAATACAAGAAAGTCATTATGAATTCTTAATTATGTTATTTGGTCACACCAATACCCAATAAAATTTTCAAAGTCCCATGAATTCAATGTTCTACCCATTTCTTTGAAAAGTGGTGTTGGTTTTCTTTGATGACATCCTCACTTATAGTAAAATATAGAATTATAAATAATTCATACAAAAGATTCTAGAGTAGTTAGGCATTAAATACAAGGCTTTTCCAAAGTAGATATGAATTTTATGATTACAATATTCTATATTTCTATGTGTAATAAGGATAAGCACTTATGTTATGCTTAGCCTTAATAGTTTTATATATTAGTTTTAGTTATTCATTAAACCAACTTAATTACAATGAAGTGGTGTGTCACTACATCGTTATGTCTATAACTAATAAAAAATATATGTTCTCCCAAACCACCATAAATTCAAATATTAAATTCATTATTATTTATGATTATTGGATGTCGCCCCCTCAAATTGATTTTCTATTATATTGATTTTTGGTATTTATTTTTAAGAAATATCCTAAAAAAATATAAGGACTTTTCATAGTAGATTTGAATGGTCAAAACTTGAATAAGGAGGGGTTTAATTTAATATAGTTTTTTTTTTAATTGTGGGGTATTTTAAAAGACTAAGGGGGTATTTTCCTATAGTTGGATGTCTTAAAAATCATTGTAACTGGTTTTGAAATTTTTAATTGTTGGGGAAAATTCATTATAGAAGGTCAATTTTAGGTCATATTGTTAGGAAAATTTTAGAATATTTTGGGAAGGGATATATTTCAAAAGAAAAGTTAGTTATTTAAGTCCAAAATTCCAAATTTCAAAGTAAATTTTACATTCCAAAATAAATCACAATATTTGATATACATAATGCCTTTGGTTCATATTTATGGGTCAAGTTGTGATTTTAGGTCATATTGTTAGGCATTTTAAAATATTTTGGGAGGGGAGATATTTCAAAAGAAAAGTTAGCTTCTTAAGTCCAAAATTTCAAATTTCAAAGTAAATTTTACAAACCAAAATAAATCACAATATTTGATATACATAATGCCTTTGGTTCACATTTATGGGTCAAGTTGTCATGATTGAACTGCTACATCTAATTTCTAAAATAGCTATAATAACAACATATATGGCTTCATCCTTATAAATTACAAATGAGAAATAAGAACATTGTCATTTTCATTTTCATTTTTCAATGTTACCCATGTATCACTATCATAAGATGTATATCATAACTAAAAGAAAAATTAATCTCTTTCTAACCAGATGGTGTTGATAGGATGGATCATTTCCACGTGTTGCCTAATTTCCATGTACCTCTCTACTCTTGCATGATTTAGCATTTGTTTCATGTACCAACTGGTAAATTGAAAGCAAAATTTTTACACATACCAATGGTTATATCAAAAGGGTGAGCATATTGAGGTTTTGCTCAGGGTTATATAGAAAAGGAAACCTTTTGGAGTGAACCAATCCAACTCCATTTAACAGCAAAAGTCATAAAGTGTTGTGAATTATATTGTCTCTAAGCATTACCAATGGAATCAAACTCGGATATGTGTGTAATCTTTGTAATCATGTCCACATTATACACCAATCACATGATATCCTTGCAAATTAAAATCAATAACCAACAAAAACTATATTAGAATGATAGTGGCAATACAAGTTTTTATCCTGGTAGTTAGTGTGGTCCAAAGCTTTGTTTAAATAATGTAAATATTAAAATTAAATTAAAGATTTATTTTTTTTGCTTGGTAAATTGCTACTAAGGGGTAGCACTTGTCGCTTTTGACTGGAACTATAAACCAGTGAGGCCACATTCGGGGGACCTCATCCCTGCCATTCATATTCCTACACTTTCCTGTATTCCCGCCAAGCTCCCTACAGGATCCGACGTCATTTCACTATCTATTGCGCCTGCTTGCATTCCCACCAAGCTCCCTGCAGGACTTGACGCCATACCTCATGTCTACTTTTTCTACCTGCATTCCCGCCAAGCTCCCTGTAGGACCTGACGCCAATCCTCTGTCTAAACACCCCTTCTACCTCCACCTCTCTATCGAACCCTCCAACTCCCGAACCCCATGATAGCACACGCCACCCATCCCCTCCTTTGTGTGTTGATCACTACCACCCTTGCACATGCATTCCTCTGTCATTTGTGCATTGTCCAACGTTCTCTTTCATTCTTTGGCCAGCGATAGTTCGTCCCACCTTCCATTGGTGGGATTCGAACTCAATACAACAGGGAAGTTGCTTCTTGCAACTTGGCGTTGCACTGCGAGGTCATCCCCAAGTTAAATTAAAGATTTAACTTTAGTGTTATTTATTTATTTTTAAGTGACTTTATGATAGGGAGTTATAAGGGGTTTATTAAATATTTTAATATCATAAATTTGGTCATCCAAGTTAAGGGATTCATAAGGGGATAAAAGTAAATTTAATAAAATAAAGTAAAAGGATAATTTGGGCATGGGAATTGAGGAGTATAAAAGCCCTTTTGTGTATTTTTTTCTTTTTATGTTGGAGAAAATATTGAGAAGGGTTTGCTAGTTAGACTGAAGTTTTGGCTTTGTGAGGATGAAATCCCTCATGAAGATCTTCAACTATAGGATTGAAAGACATCCCAAAGTTGATATTGATAACTCCATTAAGGGTTATGCTAGTGATTGATTTTGACAAATTGTAACCATTATACGAGTAATTTGTTGAGTTTTTTCAAGAAAAAGGATAGTCAAAGAGATAGGAAATATTCTAGATTATTTGTGAGACAAAAGAAATTTTGGAGACCCCAAGTTGGTCATACCATTGCAACAAGGGTCATACCTATCATAGAGGGTGGTGTGTGACTCTCTAGGCTAAACACCTAGGGTTTGGGTTTGCTATCACCACCATTGGAGGCGTCTAGGGCTTGGACATTGTTGCACATAAATTTTACAAGGGAGAAACTAGGTTTTGGTAGATTATGGGTGATTTTATATGCACCAGCTTGTTGGTTTTGTAATATCAGACTTGCGACTTTTCATATCAGCAGATGGGTATTCTTTTCATTGTGTTTTCGATGTTAAATATTGATTTGGGTTGTTATTAGTTTATACAATTTCTCTTTAAATAAGTTAATTTCGGTTTTTTTTATATACATCTCTTGCCAAGTAAAAAACCAAAAAAACAAACATAGAAAAGAAAAACAAAAAAGAAGATTGGAGGTGGGACATTGTAGCGGTATCAAAGTTGGTTTTCTACTAGCTTGTGCTAAAAAAATTCATGACTGGGAAAGATCAACAATATAATAGAGGGACAACTCAGTGGCATCCCCCACAGGTTCTAGAAGGTGACACCATTTTAGGAATATTGGGTATACACAGAAATTCCTCTAGTGATAGTGATAGCATATTTTCAAAAAATATGTCAGAAAAAGATAAGTGGTAGTCTAGTTTAGTTAGTCCTAATGCTAGAGTAGAAAGGAAGTTTGATACCATGGTGGATATGATGTTGCAATCATTATCCAAGATGAGATAGAATATCACTCTAACACACACAATACACACCTAGTGAGACTAGTGGATTTAGTGGACATCATGGTTAGCATAATGGAGAAAGTAGGAGAACTACTATAGGGTCAGCATCTAGACCCTTGCAGCCAACTTTTATGCATAGGGAGGAGATGTGTGCTTCCCATGAGAAAATGCATGAGCCACAAATTTCTATGGTTGAGGAGATCAAGTTACACCATGTAGAGTATATTACTCTACCCCCTAACATCAGGGAGATGGTGACCTTAGAGATTTATGAATCAAAAGAGGTAAAGAGCAAGTGCAGTTGGCAGGATAGAGTACAGGGCACCTCATGGGATGAAATATTTTCAGTAGGGAATGAGTAAGGTGACTTTGGCACACTTTGACGGTAGTGACAAGTGTACAGTATGAGCTTGGGTATAGGGACTTGACAACTACCTTACCCTAAGACCTATGCCTAAGGAAGAGGCGATTAGATTTTCCACTTTACACTTGGATGGTTTGGCACACGAGTGGTGGTACCATGGCTTAGTAGCACTCAGACACAACTTGATCACCACATACAATGAGTTCACCAATGACTCATCAAACGTTTTGATAGGAAGGACATAGAGATGTATTTCCAAGAGCTAGCACAGTTGAAACAATATGGTCATTTGGAGTCCTAAATTTCTGAGTTTCAGAGGCTATCAATGATGGTTCCTAGTATCACAGAGAGGAGATTAGTGTTTCTATTCAGTGATAGACTCATGGGGTCCTTACATGGTTGGATTAAGGTGTTTGACCCTCCTACCTTATAGGATGCCATGAGGAAGGCATGTAGCATGGAGCTTGCTGCCCCAAAGAGTAAGTTCCAATCAAAAACATTCCCCTTCAAGAAGCATAACAAGCATCATCAGAGGGTTTTAGATCAACATAAGAAACAAGGTCCTAAACTTGATGATGATACCCTAAATGACTTGAGAAAAAGGAAGTTGTGTTTTAGATGCAAAGGCCCTTAGAACCCAAACCATAAATCCCCTATGAAGGGTAAGGTGAATCACATGGATTACTTTTCTACAGATGAATCATCATTTGAAAAATTGGATGAGCAATCTGATTCGAAGGGAAGTGATGCAGAAAATGCATCTAATGAGTCAGAGAAGGAACCAGAAGAGGATGCTCCCATAGCCCAACTTTCTAACATGCCTAGAGAGGGATCTTTTAGGATTAGAGGGGTTTTGGGTGGACAATGAATGATCACATTGCTAGACACAAGTGCTACGCACAACTTCATTGATGATGGGCTTGTAGCCAAGAGAGGACTCAAGACAAAGGAATTCGAGGGGTTTAGAGTGAGAGCTACAGATGGCTTCGTTCTCACTTGTAAGAGAAGGATTCCCAACTTAACCATTTAGTTGAGTGATTACGAGTTTCAAGTTGATTACTATGTGGTTAGTATGGGAGAGATGGATGTAGTCTTGGGCATGAAGTGGCTTCATGCATCTGGTGAGTTTTACCTCAATCTACAAACCATGGAGATGAAGTTTGAGGTAAATGGTATGAAGCAAGTGCTTAGTGGGATGTCATATGGTGGTTTGTATGTGGTATCAATTAGGAGGATGGAGCAGTTGATTAGGCATGATCATGTAGAGTGGGCAGCAGAGTGTTTGGTTGCGCCCATTATTACAAAGCAGCAGAAGTAGAGTTATCATCCTGATATATAGACTTTGATGGATAAACACAACAAGGTGTTCAGTAGTATACCTCCCAGGGTAGACCTCTAGAGAGGGATATTGAGCACATCATTGAGTTAGAGGAGGGGGGAAAACCAACGATCACCACTCTTTATCGGCACCCCAAGAGGCACAAAGATGAGATAAACAAGGTGATCAAGGAGCTTATAGAGATGGGGCACATTAGGCTAAGGAAAATTCCCTTTGCATCTTTAGTTGTGTTGGTTAACACTGTTACATTTTGACCAATTTTTCGACGAATGCTGGGTCAGAATTTTGATGTTTCAAATGTCGTCGAAATTCTAACAAAATAATAGCGACGAATAGCCGTCAAAATTCCAACGGGCCGTCGTCGAAAAATTGGTCAAAATGTACCAGTGTAAGAAAAAATATAGGACAATGTGAATGTGTATTGACTACAGGATCGTGAATAAAAAGACAATAAAAATTAGGTGTTTCATTTTGTGCATTGATGAGCTTCATGGAGCATGCTACTTCTCCAAGATCAATTTGAGATGCGGGTATCATCAGATTCGGGCCAAAGAGGAGGATGTGGAGAAGACTACCTTCCATTGTCATTATGCCATTTTGAGTTATTGGTTATGCCCTTTGGCTTAACCGATGCTCCAGCTACATTTCAGTCTTGTATGAATAGGGTTTTCCAAGATCAATTGAGGAATTTTGTCCTCATATTCTTTGATGATATATTCATCTTTAGCAAGACTTGGGAGGAGCATCTCCAACACCTTGATATAGTGTTGAGTATTCTAGAGAGGGATTTGATGTATGCCAAAGAGTCAAAATGTGAATATGGCATGATAGAGCTTTTATATCTGGTCACATTATTAGTGCAGAGGGACTTAGAGTGGATCTAGATAAGATTAAGGCTATAGTTGATTTTCCCCCCCTAAGAATATCTCGCAACTCAATGGATTCTTATGACTTTGTGGGTTTTATCATCACTTTGTCAGAGGATTTTCATAGATGGTTGCTCCGCTTATTGATTTGATGAAGAAGGGGACATTTTCTTGGTTAGATGAAGCGCAACAGTGTTTTGACAGGTTCAAATAGGTGATGAGTTCTTGCCTGATATTTTTTGGGATTAAGGTGTCTCAACCTTAGAGTCCTAATATTGATTTAATTGATGTATTATTGTGTTTATTTGTATTATTTAATTGCCTATGGTGTCATGTCATAAATTGGAACCCACTGACTGGGTGGCATCCTCGTTGGAGTTGTCTAGATGACACACACTCATCCCAAGTGGACATAGGTGTCCCACTTTGAAATCTATGACATATGACAAATTCTATGACGCGTCATAAGGCATCTTCATACATGGAGGAAGTTGGCGCCCAAGATGGGTTATGACAAGGTGTAAGAGAGTTGAGTATTTCGGGTCATTTATGATAGATTCGCTTACAGTTGTAAGTGTTGTAAGCATGGAATATTTTATGATAGATGTTATGACAGATTCTATGATAGTTGTAAGGCATCTTTCATAGCCTATTTTTAGCATATTTTGGGCGCCCAAGCATGGAGAAAGAATATTGCATGTAATGACACTTATAAGGGGTGTAAGGGAATGTTGTACATGTGTCCAAATGCATGTTTATGGCATGGGATATTGTGCCATGTGGATTTGGACACCCCTCTCCTAGTAGATGCTTCTTCAAGTGTGCATCTCTCTATATATTGAGTGTCTTGCATTGTAGAATGTATAGTTTGTTTGTAGGTAACGAAGTGCTATCGAGTTTACTCCAAGATAGGTGTTTGTGACAAAACACTTGTTGAAGAAATCTTTGTACTTGGGGTTGTATTGTAACTCTTAGTTGAAGTAATACAATAGTATTGTGCTTTTGGAGGGTGGTGTTTTTACCCAAAAGGGTTTTCCCCACGTATATCTAGTGTATGTTGTATTTGTGTATTTGTTGTTCTATTCCATTATTCCTATGTGTTTCTCTTAGTGTAACTATATAAGGTGATAAAAGGAAAATTTGTGTAACTCTTCCCTACTTAGATTAGTGTAGGAAGTTGTTTCCACTCACTCGGCTTCCTTTCAATATTGGCTATACCATATTTTTTTAGGCCTTTTGAGCTTGATTGTGATACCTCAAGAGAAGGCATTGGTATGGTATTGATGCAGGATAAGCACCCAATTGCTTTTGAGAGCAAGAAATTGTGGGGTGCAGAGAGAGGTTACTCTATATATGACAAGGAAATGTTAGCTATAATGCATGCCTTGGAAAAATTCAGGAAAAACTTGGTGGGAGGAAATTTTGTGGTTAAGACCAATCATAATAGCTTCAAACATTTCATTAATCAGTGTGACCTCAATGATAGGTAGTAGAAGTGGGTGAGCAAGTTGCAAGCCCATGACTTTGAAAGAAAGATATTGTTGTTGACGCACTTTCGAGGAGACCTCACTTGTGTTCTTTAGGAGAGATTGCAGTTGATTAGAGAGAGTGGACTTCAGTTGAGTATGCAAATGACAAGTGGGCTTCAGGTGTCATTGATGGTACAGTATAGGATGAGAGGATATTTTTGGTACTAGGATCAACAATGAAGAAGAGAGTTTTGAGAGCCTTTCATGATGTTCCCATGGCTGGTCACGTAGGTTATTTCAAGACATACAAGAAGATTTGGGAGAGGTTTGCGTGGAAGGGAATCAAAAAAAAAGTTCTTAAGCATGTGAGGGAGTGTCCTACTTGTCAACAGAATAAATAAGAGCACTCCTTACTAGAGCAGGTTTACTACAACCCCTACCCATTCCTAATCGGAAATGGGAGTGCATTTCTATGGACTTTATCATGGTCTTTCCCAAGGCTCAAGGTAGGGACTATATCTATGTTGTGGTCAACAAATTAACAAAATTTGCTCACTTCTTTGTGATTGTAGCCACATACATAGCAACACAGATTGTTTATTTATTCTTTAAGGAGGTATTCAGGCTTCATGAGTTGCCAAGGAGCATAGTTAGTGATAGAGACAGTAAGTTCCTAAGTCATTTTTGGCAGGAATTGTTCAGATTGAGTGGGACTGAACTAAAACCAATCACTAGCTACCATCCACAGACAAACAAGAAAATAGAGATTGTTAATTAGTGGGTGGAGGGATACCTCAGGAATTACATAGTAGGTAGTAGAAGGCATGGGTTAAGTGGTTACATTTGGGCGAGTATTGCTAGAAAACTATTTATTACATGTTTATTTAGATGTCACTATTCATGGCTCTTTACGGATATGAGGCTCCTAACTTCCTAGATTTGTTGTTTGGGGATAGTAAAGTGCCTAGGGAAAAGGATTTATTATAGGAGATTCAGGATATATTATAGTCTTTGAAAGAGAACATTCAAAAGGCACAAAATCAACATAAGCAATATGTAGGGCAACGTAGGATTGAGTGTTCTTTTGAGGTGGGTGACATGGTATACTTGATGTTGCAACCTTATAGATAGTCCGATCTCAAGAAGAATGGTGCAGACAAACTGAAGCCACAGTATTATGGGTCTTTCAATATTTCCAAGAGGATTGAAGAGGTGGCTTATGAGTTAGAGCTACCGACGAAGAGCAGGGTGCATAATGTGTTCCACGTGTCTTGCCTCAAGAAGGCATTGGCACACAATGTAGTTCCTTCTACTGCATTGCCACCCTTTGATGAAGAGGGGAAGTTGATTCTCATTCCCGAGGCCATTATTGACTCTAGAGAGCGAAAATTGAGGAAGAGGGTCATTAGGGAATATTTGGTGAAGTGGAAAGATTTTCCAGTGGAGGATGCAACCTAGGAGAGTGAGCAAATATTGTTGCATCTAGAGTTGAAATTGCTTGAGGAAAAGCAATTTTGGGGATGGAAAACTATAATGTCCCCTTCCTAGGAAGTTAGTAGTTGTGATTAGTCTATCACTTCAATCCCCATAAACTAACGTGGTGGTTAGGGGACCCTTTCAAGGGAGTTTGTGGCTTGTTAGTCAGCCATTTGTGTTTAAGTGGTGTTTCCCAACTCAATGTGTTTCAGGGGTTTCGCAGTGAGGCCTTTTGAAGCATTCTTTGGACACTTTGTCCACACACTATTTTTAGTAAGTGATGAGGTGATCACCAATTTGGTCAATTGGTAGCATTTCTATGTTGGGAATGTTAGTGAATACTTACATTTGTTTTATCCTAGTAGTTAGCACAATCTGGATCTTTAAGTTTAAATAACATAAATATTAAAGTTAAATTAAAGATTTAACTTTAGCATTATTTATTTATTTTTAAGTGACTTTATGATAAGGAGTTACAAGGGGTTTTTTAAATGACATTTTAATATCATAAAGTTGGACGCCCAACTTCAGGGAGTTATAAGGGGATAAAAGTAAATTTAATAAAGTAACAGGCCAATTTGGGCATGAGAATTGAGGAGTATAAAAGCCCTTTTGTGTGTTTTTTTGCTTTTTATGTTAGAGAAAATATTGAGAAGGGTTTGTTGGTTGGATTGAAGTCTTGGCTTTGTATGAACGAAATCCCTCACAAGGACCTTCAATTGCAAGATTGAAAGACATCCCAAGGTTGAATGTTGGTAACTCCATTCAAGGGTTATGTTGGTGATTGATTTTTCCAAATTGTAGCCATTATACGAGTAATTTGCTAAGGTTTTTTTAGGAGAAAGATAGTCAACGAGATAGAGGAAATATTGCAGATTATTTGCAAAAGAGAAAAGACATTTTGGAGACCCCAAGCTAGTTGTACCATTCTAGCAGGGGTCGTACCTATCATAGAGGATGGTGTGTGACTCTCTAAGCTAAACATGTAATGTCCCCTTCTCGAGCATGACTTTTTCTGTTGACCGTTTGGCCTATTCTGGAGACCCGTAGGCTTCTCGGTAGTGAAATTAGGGTTTCATGGTTGGAGGTTTCTATTGCTCACGGATTGGTGATTGAACTGCAGATTCCTTCTGGGTTTTTCCTGAGCTTCGCAGTGATGTGTTTTTCTTGGAATTCTGAGCACCTTCTGGAATTTACTATTTTTAGTAAATTCTATTTCTGGCAGTGGTCCTGTTGGTTTCGGCACGGTTGGCTTTCTACTTCAGACTGTTCAGTTGGCTTATTCATTTTTGGCTTGGGGGCATAATTGGAGAGATAAGTTCGAATTATTTTAATAAAGTCATGTTTAATGTTATATTTTGTTGTTGACCCCCCCCTTAGCCTAATGATTGAACTTAAGTTGTTTTTAAAGGTGGTCTTTGAGGGGCGGCGCCTCATGGGGATATTTTATATATTTTTCTAAGGCTCAAATACAAATGCTTGAAATGGACGCCTATCTTGGAGGAATTTTAAATTAAAGTCAAAATAGCCTTGAAGGAAAAGAGACGCCATCTTTGGAGGGAAAAGGTGAAAATTCAAATTTGAAAGTTAGGGTTTCTAGAAGCTTCTGGAAAGTCTTCACAAGTTTATAAAAGGAGGTCTTGGTCTTCATTTGGATTATCGGATGTCTACAGTAATGTTACTCTGCCGAAATGGTATTGGATCGCTTCGAGGAATGAATGCCTCCTAGCTTGGGCATTGCTTCTTGCTTGCAAAACAACAACTAGTAATGAGTTAGTGATAGTTGAGTGGGTTTTGTAGTGAGGATTGCATTGTTGTGTTGTTCTTTCCTTTGGAGATTAGTTATATGCATTTCATGTTATTTTCTAGAGTTGTTGATAACATAGCAGATTGTAGATTTCATTCATAAATCAAAAATACAAAAAGAAATCATTTTGGGTATTGCTTATTTCTTCTTGTCTAGGGTGGGCGCCCCTTTGTACCAATTTGCAGATTTTATTTTGAAGAACTTGAATTTATTAAAGGAAATCGCCCCTCTCTTGCAGCCGTACCATTCTGTCCCTTCTTGAAATTCGTGCAAAAAAAATCAAGGGTTCTTTGGAGGGCTTTGGGGTTCCAACTTGCTCGCCACATTTCTTAGGGTCATTTGCATCTAATTTCACTTCATTTGGGTGGGTATTGAGTGGGATATGAGCATTTCATTGAGGAATTAGAGTGCTGGTCTGATATTCATGTAGCTAGTCTGTCATATCAGACTTGAGAAAATTGTGTATGAGTGAAGGGAGGGTGTTAGAACTTCATATTTGATATAGTGGATGACATATTTATTATTGCAGCACTTTGTGGAGCTCTAATCCTTGATCTTGCAGGCATTCTATATCATATTGTAAGCTGGACAGTAGTACTGTCAGCAACTTTCTTATTCTGTTGTTTCATACTTTGTAACGCCCACTAAATAAGTGGAAGAGGCTGGCTTGCCGCCTGTTTGCTTTGAGTTTCATTGTTTTTTTCAATATCTCCACCATATGGTCGCCTCATCTCCATCCTGGATTGAGTAGCACATGCTTGGTGTTGAGTTTTCTTCAGTATTGCAATAGATAGGGATCCTCTGACCATATGCTCGCCATCATCTGGCGCATTCTTGGTTAGAGTTAATTCAGTTGTGCATTGCATTGAGATCCTCTGACCATATGCTAACACCTTGCCCATCTCGGGATCCTGGTGTACATTCTTGGTTAGAGTTGAATTCTGCATTGTTTTGTTATCCGCTAACCCTAACAGGTGAATGTTGTTTGTAATCACTTGCAAAAATTGAAAAAATTTGGCTCGGTATATTTCAGTGGTATCAGAGCTATGCATCCTACCATTATGTGAAAACAGCCTTCTATGAGTGACAGAGAACAGAGATACTTAGCAAGGGTATACAAGAGGGATACCAGTCAGAAACAGTTCTATCAGATTCCAGAAGGTCAGACAGCATCAGAGGTTTTGAGGGCTAATGGGGAGCCTTCTCAGGAAACAGAAATGGGGGATAATGAAAGGACTTCAAGTGGTAATGAAAGAAGTTCTGGCGACAAAGGTGACAGTGGGAAAGGTAAAGAAAGGTCGCCTAGTCCAGGACAAGGGTTCGATACGAAGATGGATGCCTTGATGGATATGGTTTCTCTCATGATGGGGAAATTGGGTCAGATCCCTCCACAAAACAATCCAGGGCATGCTGGAGAACACAGTGCTTCCAACCAGCATAATGGACATGTTGTCCAACCTTCAGCAAGCAGCACATACATCTCTGCTAGACCATTCAAACCCACGTTTTTGGCACCAGTAAACCCACAACCAGAGCCTGAAGAAAATGTTTCATTTTTGGAACAGCTGAGAATAGGCCGTACTGAGTATGAAACTCTCCCTGATGAAGTCAAGCTAGACATGTCCTTCAACGATTTCATGGAGCTTAGAAGGAAGAATAGTGGAAAAGGGAGGAATTATGAACAAAGGAGAATATCAGTACAAGGGGACTTGTATCAAGCTATCAACAAGGTTATGCTTCCCCACTTTGATGGAAGTGATAGTAGTTTTGCTCGAGCTTGGATACAGAAGTTAGACAACTATCTAGCTCTTAGACCCATGGCAGAAGAGGAGGCGATTAAGTTCGCTACGCTACATCTAGATGGGGTGGCACATGAGTGGTGGTACCATGGCCTAGTCACCTTGGGTCATCGGTCTATCACTACCTATGATGAGTTTACCAATAGACTCATAGAGAGATTCGAGAAGAAGGATCCTGAAGTGCATTTCAAAGAGTTGGCACAGTTGATGCCTACATAGCCGAGTTTCAAAGACTTTTAGTAATGTTACTGGAATCATGGAAAGAAGATTGGTGATCCTATTCAGTGAAGGATTGATGGAGCCACTCAAGGGTTGGATTAAAGCTTTTGATCCACCCTCCCTACAGGAGGCAATGAAGAAAGCAAGAAACATGGAGTGGACTGCTCCCAAAGCAAAGTTTCAATCCAAGCCATCCTTTCACAAAGGGGATAGAGGAAAAAGACCTCATCAAAGACATCATCATAAGGAGTTCAAACAACATAAACCTCATGTCACAAGATTGGATCCAGAGACTCAATGAACTCCGAAAAAAGGGGTTATGTTTCCGTTGTCAAGAAAAATGGTCCCAAGACCATGTTTTCCCAAAGGGAGTCAAATTTCATCAAATTGAATACTATTCAGCTGAAGAAAGCAATTCTGATTTTTCTGATCAGCAATCTGATTTTGAGGACAGCGAAGTAGAAAGAGCTCCAGAAGAGTCCGAAGACGAAAAGGCAAATGGAGGTACATTGGCTCAACTTGCGAGCTTTCAAAAGAATGAGTCCTTCAAAGTTCGAGGGATGATTAAAGGGCAGCGAATAGTTGCTCTGATTGACACTGGGGCAACACATAACTTCATTGATGAAGCTGTGGTGGCAAAGAAAGGACTACAAACAGAAGATTTTGAAGGCTTCAGAGTTATGGTTGCTGATGGGTTTCACATCTCATGCACCAAGAAGATTTCAAACATGTCTATGCAATTGGGCAATTATGAAGTCAAGGATGACTTCTATGTGGTTCACATTGGAGATAAGAATGTCGTCCTTGGCATTCAGTGGCTGCGATCTGATGGAAAGAAGGTAGTGCTAAGAGGAATGTCCAATGGAGGTCCTCGGATTGTGTCATTCAAGAGAATGGCAAGGCTGATTCGTCATGACCAAGTTGAGTGGGCTGCGGAATGTATGATTCTTCCAGCTAGTCCAGTTGAGACAAAGAGAGATTATCCTCCAGATATTCAGTCTTTACTCACCAAGAAGAGTAAAGTGTTTGTTGATTTACCTCCTGGACCACCTCCTAATCAAGGTTCAGAACATGTCATAGAGCTCAAGGAAGGAGCTAAGCCAGTTATCACAACTCCATATCGGTACCCCAAAAAGCAAAAGGATGAGATTGAAAAGAACATTAGGGAACTCTTGGAGATGGGCTTCATTCGTCCAAGTAAGAGTCCCTTTGCTTCAGCAGTTGTTCTAGTGAAGAAGAAGGATGGTACCATTCGTATGTGTGTAGATTATCGTGCTTTGAATCAAAGCACCATCAAAAATCGATATCCCATTCCAAGGATAGATGAGCTCATTGATGAGCTACATGGAGCCAAGTTCTTTTCGAAGATAGATTTGAGGTCGGGCTACTATCAGATTCGGATGAGAGGATCTGATGTTGAGAAGACAACCTTTAGATGTCACTATGGTCACTTTGAGTTCCTAGTCATGCCATTTGGATTGACTAATGCTCCTGCTACCTTCCAGTCTTGTATGAACAGAGTCTTTCAGAAGTAGTTGAGGAAGTTTGTGTTGATATTTTTTGATGACATCTTGATTTTCAGCAAGACTTGGGAAGAACATCTCAAGCACTTGGAGGAAGTGCTTAGCATTTTAGAATCAGAGAGCTTATTTGCCAAAGAATCCAAATGTGAATTTGGAATGAAAGAGCTACTTTACCTTGGTCACATAATCAGTGTTGAAGGTGTGAAGGTTGATCCTGAAAAGATCAAGGCAATTGTTGATTGGCCACCTCCTGAGAACTTGACTCATTTGAAAGGGTTCTTGGGTCTTTGTGGATTCTACAGAAGATTTGTAAAGGGTTATTCACAGAATGCTGCTCCTCTTACTGAACTCAAAAAAAGGGGGCTTTTTGCTAGTCAGAAAAGGCTCAGAGTACTTTTGATAAGTTTAAGAAGATAATGAGTTCTTGTCCTATTCTCGCTATTCCAGATTTTTCCAAGCCCTTCGAGCTACAGTGTGATGCATCCAGTGAAGGTGTTGGGGCTGTTTTAATGCAAGATAAGCATCCCATCGTGTTTGAGAGAAGAAAATTAAGAGTTGAGAGGGCCTACTCTATCTATGACAAGGAAATGCTTGCAATCATGCATGCATTAGCCAAGTTCAAATAGTACTTGGTGGGGAGCAAGTTTGTGGTCAAGACTGATCACAATAGTCTCAAGCACTTCATGCATCAAAAGGATTTGAACGAGAGGCAACAGAAGTGGGTGAGTAAGCTTCAAGCTTACGATTTTGACATTGAGTATGTCAAAGGTAAAAACAACATTGTGGCGGATGCTCTATCTAGGAGACCACATTTGAGCTCATTATGTGAGCTTACTGCTGATTGGAAGAACATGTTGCTTGCTAATTATGCCAAAAATCAGTTCGCAACCAGCATCATTGAGGGTACTTTTCATGACAAAAGGTACAAGGTGGTTGAAGGGTTGATACACTACAAGGGTAGAATCTTTTTGGTGGCTGATTCTAAGCTCAAAAAGAAGATTTTGTTGACATTTCATGACATTCCACTCGCTGGTCATCAGGGATTCTTCAAGACATATAGGCAGATCCGGGAAATATTTTCTTGGAAAGGTTTGAAAGGAGAAGTTCAACGTTACATTCAGGAGTGCCCCACTTGTCAGATGAACAAAAATGAGCATACACTACCAGCTGGTCTGTTGCAACCTCTTCCCATTCCCAATCAAAAATGGGAAAGCATCTCAATGGACTTCATCACTGGTTTGCCCAAGGTCCAAGGGAAAGACTGTATCTATGTTGTAGTGGATAGATTAACAAAATTTGCTCATTTCTTTGCCATTACCAGCTCTTTTTCAGCAGCTCAAGTTGCAGATCTATTTTTTCACGAGGTGTTTAGATTACATGGGCTGCCAAAAAACATTGTGAGTGATAGGGACAGCAAGTTCCTAAGCACCTTTTGGCAAGAGGTCTTCAGAATGAGTGGTACAGTGCTTACTCCAAGCACTAGTTATCACCCTCAAACTGATGGGCAAACAGAGATAGTGAACAAGTGGTTGGAAGGTTATTTGAGGAACTATGTTTCAGAACAACAAAGAGCATGGGTGAAATGGCTTCACATAGGCGAGTATTGCTATAATTCTTCTTTTCACATGTCAATAAGGATGTCGCCTTTCATGGCTCTTTATGGTTATGAGGCTCCTAGCTTTGCTAATTTGGTGTTTGGTGATAGCAAAGCCCCTCAAGCCAAGGATTTGTTACAGCAGAGTCAAGATATCTTGAAATCATTGAAGAATAATCTACATATTGCACAAAATCAGCAGAAGATGTACACTGATTAGCGGTGTGTTGAGCGCTCTTTTGAGGTTGGAGATATGGTTTATCTTCTACTACAGCCTTACAGACAGTCTACTCTCAAGAAGAGTGGAGTTGAGAAGCTCAAACCTCGCTTCTATGGGCCGTTCAAGGTTATTAGAAAGGTGGGAGCAGTAGCTTATGAGTTGGAGCTACCTTCGAGTAGAAAAGTGCACAATGTCTTCCACGTGTCTCACCTCAAGAAGGCACTTGGACACAATGTTATTGCTTCGTCACAGTTCCCACCTTTAGATGAAGAAGGATAGTTAGTTTTGATTCCTGAGGAGATTCTTGATTCCAGAGAGTGTTCTTTGAGAAAAGGAACAATCAGAGAGTATTTGGTGAAGTGGAAGAACTTGCCTATGGAGGATGCGACTTCGGAGAATGATGAGATTCTGCAGCATCCAAGTTTGCGATTGCTTGAGGACAAGCAATCTTGGGGAGGGCGGACTGTAATGTCCCCTTCTCGAGCATGACTTTTTCTATTGACCATTTGGCCTATTCTGGAGACCCGTAGGCTTCTCGGTGGTGAAATTAGGGTTTCATGGTTGGAGGTTTCTATTGCTCACAGATTGGTGATTGAACTGTGGATTCCTTCTAGGTTTTTCGTGAGCTTCGCAGTGATGTGTTTTTCTTGGAATTCTGAGCACCTTCTGGAATTTACTATTTTTAGTAAATTCTATTTATGGCAGTGGTCCTGTTGGTTTCGGCACGGTTGGCTTTCTACTTCAGACTGTTCAGTTGGCTTATTCATTTTTGGCTTGGGGGCACAATTGGAGAGATAAGTTCGAATTATTTTAATAAAGTCATGTTTAATGTTATATTTTGCTGTTGACCCCCCCTTAGCCTAGTGATTGAACTTAAGTTGTTTTTAAAGGTGGTCTTTGAGGGGTGGCGCCTCATGGGGATATTTTATATATTTTTCTAAGGCTCAAATACAAATGCTTGAAATGGACGCCTATCTTGGAGGAATTTTAAATTAAAGTCAAAATAGCCTTGAAGGAAAAGAGACGCCATCTTTGGAGGGAAAAGGTGAAAATTCAAATTTGAAAGTTAGGGTTTCTAGAAGCTTCTGGAAAGTCTTCACAAGTTTATAAAAGGAGGTCTTGGTCTTCATTTGGATTATCGGATGTCTACAGTAATGTTACTCTGCCGAAATGGTATTGGATCGCTTCGAGGAATGAATGCCTCCTAGCTTGGGCATTGCTTCTTGCTTGCAAAACAACAACTAGTAATGAGTTAGTGATAGTTGAGTGGGTTTTGTAGTGAGGATTGCATTGTTGTGTTGTTCTTTCCTTTGGAGATTAGTTATATGCATTTCATGTTATTTTCTAGAGTTGTTGATAACATAGCAGATTGTAGATTTCATTCATAAATCAAAAATACAAAAAGAAATCATTTTGGGTATTGCTTATTTCTTCTTGTCTAGGGTGGGCGCCCCTTTGTACCAATTTGCAGATTTTATTTTGAAGAACTTGAATTTATTAAAGGAAATCGCCCCTCTTGCAGCCGTACCATTCTGTCCCTTCTTAAAATTCGTGCAAAAAAAATCAAGGGTTCTTTGGAGGGCTTTGGGGTTCCAACTTGCTCGCCACATTTCTTAGGGTCATTTGCATCTAATTTCACTTCATTTGGGTGGGTATTGAGTGGGATATGAGCATTTCATTGAGGAATTAGAGTGCTGGTCTGATATTCATGCTGTTGGTCTATCATATTAGACTTGAGAAAATTGTGTATGAGTGAAGGGAGGGTGTTAGAACCTCATATTTGATATAGTGGATGATATATTTATTATTGCAGCACTTTGTGGAGCTCTAATCCTTGATCTTGCAGGCGTTCTATATCATATTGTAAGCTGGACAGTAGTACTGTCAGCAACTTTCTTATTCTGTTGTTTCATACTTTGTAACGCCTACTAAATAAGTGGAAGAGGCTGGCTTGCCACCTGTTTGCTTTGAGTTTCATTGTTGTTTTCAATATCTCCACCATATGGTCGCCTCATCACCATCTTGGATTGAGTAGCACATGCTTGGTATTGAGTTTTCTTTAGTATTGCATTAGATAGGGATCCTCTGACCATATGCTCGCCGTCATCTGGCGCATTCTTGGTTAGAGTTAATTCAGTTGTGCATTGCATTGAGATCCTCTGACCATATGCTAACACCTTGCCCATCTCGGGATCCTGGTGTACATTCTTGGTTAGAGTTGAATTCTGCATTGTTTTGTTATCCGCTAACCCTAACGGGTGAATGTTGTTTGTAATCACTTGCAAAAATTGAAAAAATTTGGCTCGGTATATTTCAAAACGCCTAGGTTTTGGGTTTGCTATCACCACCATTGGAGGCATCTAGGGCTTGGACACTGTTGCACATCAATTTTGCAAGCAAGAAGCTAGGGTTTGACAGATTATGAACGATTTTGTATGCCCCAGCTTGTTGGTTTTGTAATATCAGGCCTGCAACTTTTCATAATAGCAAATGGGTATTATTTCCATTGTGTTTTTTATGTTAAATATTGATTTGGGTTGTTATTAGTTTATGCAATTTCTCTTTAAATAAGTTAGTTTCAGTTATTTGCTTTTTATGCATCTCATGTCAAGTAAAAAGCAAGAAAAACAAAAAAACAAACACAGAAAAGAAAAACAAAAATGCAAATTGGGGGTGGGACACTACAATGATATTAGAGCTAGTTTTCCTACCAAATTGTGCTAAAAAAAATTCATGAGTGGGAAAGATCAGCAATATAATAGAGGGACAACTTAGTGGCATCCCCCACAAGTTCTAGAAGGTGACACCATTTCAGGAATATTGGGTATACACAAAAATTCCTCTAGTGATAGTGATAGCATCTTTTAAAAAATTATGGCAGAAAAAGATAAGGGGTGGTTTGGTTTAGTTAGTCCTAATGCCAAAGTAGAGAGGAAGTTTGATACCATGATGGCTATGATGTCGCAGTTGTTAGCCAAGATGAATCAGAATATCTATCTGACACACATGGTACACACTCGGTGAGACTAGTGGTTCCAACAGACATCATGGTCAACATAATGGAGAAAGTAAGAGAACTACAGGCTTAGCATTTAGACCATTGCAGCCAACTTTTAGGTGAAGGGAGACATGTGCTCCCCATGAGCAAATGCATGAGTTGCAGATTTCTATGGTTGAGGAGATCATGTTACACCATGCAGAGTATATTACTCTACCCCCTGACATAAGGGAGATGTTGGCCTTAGAGAAATTTATGAATCATAAGAGGCAAAGAGTAGGTGTAGTTGGCAAGATAGAGTACAGAGCACCTCATGGGACGACAGATTTTCAATAGGCAATGAGTAAGGTGACTTTGGCACACTTTGACGGTAGTGACAAGTGTACAACACAAGCTTGGGTACAGAGACTTGACAACTACCTTACCCTGAGACCTGTGCCTAAGGAAGAGGCGATTAGATTTGCCACTTTGCATTTGGACGGTTTGGCACACGAGTGGTGGTACCATGCCATATCACACTCGGGCACAACTTGATCACCACATACGATGAGTTCACCAATATACTCATCGAACATTTTGACATGAAGGACGTAGAGATTTACTACCAAGGGCTAGCACAGTTGAAACAGTATGGTCCTTTGGAGTCCTACATTTCCGAGTTTTAGAGGCTATCAGTGATGGTTCCTAGTATCACAGAGACGAGATTAGTGGTTTTATTCAATGAGGGACTCATGGAGCCCTTACATGGTTGGATTAAGGTGTTTGACCCTCCTACCTTACAAGAAGCTATGAGGAAGGCACGTAGCATGGAGCTTGCTGCCCCAAAGAGTAAGTTCCAATCAAAAGCATTCCCCTTCAAGAAGGATAACATCATCATAGGGTTTCAAATCAACATAAAAAACCAGCTCCTAAACACAATGATGATACCCTAAATGACTTTGTTCCCACTTGTAAGAGAAGGATTCCCAAGAAAATGATGGTGATAGAAAAAAGATGTGGTATTCTAACATAATAGGATATGCCATCGTGGACAATTGACTCAACTTGAGAAAACAAATTCAAGTCTTTACCAAGTCAATACCTTGGTTCTTGAAAATTCTAAAACTATAGAAGGGAAAAGATTGGAGCTTTGTATCAAGCAAATGAAGCACCATAAACAAGTTGCCCAATGTGCAACACAAAAAAAGGTTTTACCACTACTACAAATTTAAGGGGGTTATATAACACTATTGTACATAATCCTAGGTGTGGTAGGATTAAAAAAATATCTTGTATATTTCCTAATGACACTAGAAGTCAAAGTCATCTAGGAGATTAATTGAATGATTTCTATACGTTGATAAATATATACATTGTCACATTTTGGCCAATGGATGAATGTTAAGAGCTTCATTGAATATTTTCATTTAGTTGTCTCATCCATTCCATTTCTCAATCTTTTCATTTGCATTTCATTACCAAGCCTACAATCTAGCTACTTATTTTTTAACCATTACTACTGCAAAATTAAAGAGGTAGACAACACACCATTTAGACACCACAACAAAATTAAATTTTGAGAAACCTCATATAGTATTCCGTTGTCAAGTTGCTTTTGTTGGAAAAAAATCATATAATGTCCACAACTATTCCATAGCCCACATCATCATAAAGGCACACCCTTGAAAACAGCATGCTATTGAGTGATGTCTCCCTAAACTAACTTGTGAGCCTTGATGTTCAACTAAATATTACTTGATATAATTACAGATGATATATTTTAAGAAATGAACTCTTGACAGATCTATAGAATCTCTAATGAATCCACTACAAATAAGCATAATATCCTAGGAGATCATTTTGATATCGGAAATCAAATTTTAAGTAATGGCAATATTTTTTCCTTGTATCAATTTGTTTGCAACTAATGACTAAATTTTTCTATTAATATATAAATTTTATGGTGATTGAACATCAAAAGTTTCTACCAATATATAAATTTTAAACAACAATGTTGAAACGGAGCGAGCATAGAATTATTTTTTAAATAGCTCCTAATAACTAGATAGATTAGGGCCCAAATTTTCATGGACAATAGTGCAAAATGAGTCTATCTCAAAGAATTTAAATTTCTAATTCAAGGCAATTTTACCAGACAAATTGGAAAATTTTGAAGAACCTGAAAATAGCCAAATCTCAGGGATAGAAATCTCAAAAACAACCAAAATGGCAACATATAGCCACTAAAAAATTCTTGGTTATAGATACTTAAAAAATCATTAGCAGATCCATAAGCATGCAAGCTTGGCTTGACATCATTACATGAATAAAACTAATTTTACATGAAAAATGACCAATGTGTACTTGCATGAAACACCATATAGTTCAGCTACCATTTCTTTCAACTTGAAGTTAATGCATCATACAACTTCAAAGCAAAGATGACTTCACAAAATTCATCTTTCAGCACCTTTTTCAAGAACTATGTAAAGAGGGGGATAAACCAAATGGAGAAAATAATCAATTAAATACTTTTTGAGTTGACATCAGCTGTCCAGAGAGCAATGCTCAGGCACCCATCAATTGGATCTCCACCAAGGCATCCCAGCTTGGTAAGTACATTCACCATCATTCCAAGAGATTTCACATGCTTGAAGACCAATAGCAAGATCTGGTTCTTTACCATGCTGCAATTTCCATTGATCAATTGCAGATTTCATAGCCTCACTATTCCTCACTTCTTTCTCGCTTTCAGCTTCTGCAAATGGATATAGGTCAGGTGACATCATCATCTTAATTGTAGCCGGCATGTAAATAGAATCACCAATTATAGGGGAACCACAAGCAGCCAGCTGAGCTCGGATCTGAACATATGCAAATTTTTAGAGTCTTTAGAGTCTGAAGAAAACCAAGTCTCATTCTTAAAACACAGTTTTAACAGTCCATACTGACATTTGCTTTGAAGGAAAACAATGGAACTGCCTGAATGCAAACTAACAAAATTGCCACGACTTGAAACATGCTTAAGTGGTATCAAACTATAATTGTGTCCTAGTGGAAGGGTTAGAAGATATAAAAGAAAGGATACATGAACAGTTGCTAGATGACGCATGCAATCATGTTTAAAAGATAATGCTTTTCCTATAGACTAGAAAAAAGACCAAATTCACAAGTTTTTTGTATGTGAAAATGATAATAATAGGAATTGTTCCTCATTTCCTTGTAACTGGGATATTTCCACCAAAAAATGTATTTTTTTTAAATATCCCGTTAGTGTCAGCAATATGGCTTTTCACAAGTTACAAGAACAAATCTCTACTGTGATCTCTTTATTTGTACCAGCTGAGAACTGTAAATCAAATTATAGAAGCTAAATACTAAACAACAGAATTTTCTTCTATAGCTATTAGCCTATTACTATTTTACCAGTGTTCCACAGGGTTTCGGGGATGGGGACAAGGACGGGGGGACGGCAGGGGACGCATTTAGGGGATGCGGGGACGGGGGGTCTAAGTTTGGGGACGGCGGGGGGACAATGGCGGGGGGGGCAGTAGGGTGCTGAAATACATATAGTACTTGAAAAAAAAGTTATAAAAAGATGTATAAGCATAGTTGCCAGGAGACGCAGGGTACTAGTACTGGTACGGGGATGGGGACGCCAATCAAATTAGGGTACGTGAGCTAAATGAATAAGGAGATGGCTATTTTATATGTAAATGATTCACCTAAAATTTTGGGTATGGGGATTGGTACATTGTCTATGTTCCCATAATGGAGAATCCCGGCAGCTATATGTATAAGTATAAGAATTATACATCTTGGAGACAACTAGGAGTCCCCTAGACGTCTTGAGGACACCCCAACATCCTCGAAGTCCTAGCAGCATCTTGGAGATTGACATTGGTGGTGGGATGGTGGCGCTGGTGGTGGGCTGGTGGAGGGACATTCCCCCCAGTCCCCAAGTCTCTGAGACATCCCCGTCTAGGAAACGCGGAGTTTTTTGGGGGGGATACGTCCCCGTGGAACATTGTGTTTTACTATTACAAAACAAACAGGAATGAAATCTTTTTTAAGATTTCTTGCTAAGTTACCGGTTCGGGTTCGGGTTCAGGTTTGACAGTTCGGTTTGCCAGTTCGGGCAAAAAAATTTGGGCGTTGGGTTTGTTAATACAAAAACATATAAAAATCAGAAATATATACAAATTTGCAGCAATAATTAAGTTCAAAATACACCACCATATTAATAGTCAAATAACATAGCAAAAATACACCACCACTTTCATAGTCAAATAATAAAATATTAGTGAAACCCGAATGTCGTGATATAGATTAAAGTTCAAACATAATAATGTCAAGTGCTTACAATCAGCCATCATTGATCATTGATCAAATATCATATGGGTCATCAAAAATATCATCATCACCATCCATATTACATGATGCATGTAGTGGTAAATTAGAAGAACCACAAATAGCATCAATGGCACTCGCACTACCACTAGCATTGAGACTAGCACTCTCATGCTCACTAGCTGCCTCATAGTCATCATCATCAAGTGCAGCAAAGTGGCTTGTGGAAGCATCCAAGTCAAGACACTCTGGCTTGATATCCCACTTCCTTGTTTCCTTCTTTGTAGGAACTTTGTTTGTGTATAATGTGGCGCAAGTTTGAATGCACATACACCAGGTCCTCTACCTTTTTTGAATGTAGTCTATTGCACTTTATTGAGTGGATGAAGGAGTATGTGCTCCAATTCCTCTCAGATGAAGATGAACTAGCAACCTATTAAGACCAAATTAAATAGTTAAGAGTTACAAAATTTAACTAATTATAATTATAATTATAATTATAATTATAAAATATATAACTTAAATTTAAAAGATAAAAGATTTTGACTATAAAACTTACTTGGGATAAAAAAATTATTGCAAGAGGTTGTAGGTACGTGTATTCTTGGCCATGGAATACCACCAACTATGAGCATCCACCATGTACTTGTCTCGAAGAGCAACAAGGCCACAATCATTGGAGCATGCAAAACCCATGAACTCAACCCTCACTAGATCACATCGGTCACGATTAGTGAAGAGTATACAAAGTGTTGCCTTGTACCCTTGAGCCACTTCAACATCTCTATACGGGGAAGCTCTTGATGACACAAAAAGTAGCTCAACACTATAGTATTTGGGACTCAATGCAAAAGCAAGAAGATGCAACAGAGTGGTCATTTTGTTCCATCTCTCTAGAATGATTTTGTGAAGCTCTTTGAAGAACTTTTCTTCAACATCTTCCTCTTTTCCATTGATGATGGTTTTCATCTTCTCAATCATTGAGTCAAGGCCATCATATACTTCACCTAAACAAGGTCTATCCATCTCAGGATAACGAATCATGCTCAATATGGGGTCAGTGAAACTAAGGAGATACTCAACACGATCCCACCAATTGTCATCTAGGATCATTTGCTTAACCTTAGTTGCCCTTGCAGTGCTAGATTGCCTCCATACGGACCAATTAGGGTTGATGACCATATTAGAGAGTGTCTCAAATTCGTCTCAACACAATTGTGTTGGAGGAAAAACAAGTCTCAGCAACCTGTTTGAAAATCAAAATAAAATAGAATTTAAGTTTACGAAAATTAAAATATTACTAAAGTGAAACATGTTTATTATTTAACTCACCTTCAACAGCTCCAATTTCGAGAAGGTTCTAAATATGCCTTGTGACATATGGTGGTTGGTGATGAACATTTGGATGTCTTTGGCCTCAACATACACCTATTTGATCCACTCAATTTTGTTTCCAATTTTTTGTAGCATGAGGTTGAGGGAGTGGACAGCAAGTGTCCAAAAAATGTGTGAATACCTCTCCTCAACCAATAACCCAGCAGCCCTAGAATTTTTTGCATTGTCTATTACAACTTGCACAATATTTCGAGGGCCCACTTCATCAATAGCTTGACAAAAGATGTTAGCAATAAATGTACCATCCTTCACCTCTCCTTCACAATCCACTGCTCTCAAAAATATTGCACCTTTAAGGGACACTGCAATAGCATTGATCAATGGGTGATTTTTTGCATCTTTCTATCCATCAGAAACGATGGTCACCCATGTTTCAATCCACGAATCCCTTATGGGTTTCAAGGAGTCCTCTACATATTTCACCTCTTTATCTAATAAGGTGCTACGCATCTTCTCAAAACCTGGGCCATTGTACCCCTTTGGAGCCTCATTAATAGATTTCACCATTTTTTGCCAATATGGTGAGCGAACAATGTTGAATGCCAATCCATTCGCACAAACACATCTCGTTATGTCTTGATCGGCAATCTCTCTAGCCACATTCTGAAATGAAGTTTCCAACAGTCTCTTTCATCTCTTATGTGTAGAGGGGAGGGCACAGTTTGCTCTTGAGGTATGGGCATAAATGGATGGCTCTCTATAAGTGGAAAATGAGAAGGCGATGTAGGGGGGCTTCATCCCTCGAGATTCTTTCTTTATCAAAGGATGACTTGATTTACGGCCCACTACTTGGTCTGCTTTTTCTTGCTCTTCAATATATGCCAATACTTGGGTTTTTGGAATGCCATTATTATCTGCACCTAGACAAGATTTGATGCCTAGTGCAGGGATCTTGCACAAGTTCCCTTTCACTCGATTGTATGAGCTCGAATATCTAACTTTGCAATGACTACA